>CACKRE030001939.1:15916-28239 GCA_902602495.3 Ectocarpus sp. CCAP 1310/34 | reverse complement strand
TTACGCACTAGGTAAGGGGCGTGCACATGTGTAGTATGGTCGTGCTTCGCTCGGCCTCACAGAGCATGAGAGTGGTTACACCTTTCGAATGTAACATTGGCGCTACCTTCCTGGCTAAACCATTCTGACAACGAAGAAAACACGTTCGAAGCTACGGTCGCTCGGAGGACAACAACGAGTCATTTTCACGGGATGTTTGGTCTAAGTATCTTACGATTTTACTTGTTCTCGTCTCGGAGATCTCATGACCCACAACATCTACGTACTTGTAAACGTTGATACTGCCATCTCATCGCGCCCTCCCTTGCGTGTCCCTCCATGAACCTCACTTTCTCTGCAGCTCCTGACGGTGTGGTCGGCGCTCTATTGGCTGAGCAGAGCGACTCGCTGAAGTTGTTGCGCTCCGGAGGAACGATCAACAACTTCGACCTCCCAATGGAATGGCTCCACACGGCGATCCCGCCAGCGCCTTTGCCTCCCTCTGCGGGCGCGACCGCGGACGGAGTGGACAACACACCCTCTCGGGCGAACGGGGTGTCAGAGCCCTCTAAGAGAAAGGCCTTAAACCCAGTGCGTCCAACGTCGCTAACACCACCCAGCGTTGGCGACATCGCATTCTTCAAGGCGGAGGAAGCTCCGTTTGTGCTGGGGGAGGTGCTGAGCATAGCTGCAGACGCCTCGCCGGTGAACGTCAACATCCACTGGTATGGGCCTATTAACAATACCATTAGGGCGGGAGCGGGCAGCGCGACTGTCGAGGACTATGCCGTGGCGCGTTTCAGCAAGGATTTCATTTTAACGAGCGGCGCGAAGCGCATGACGCACGATGCCAGCGACGAGCCTATCACACGCATTATCGCATGCTGCAGTTCGCTAACTTCAACGGGTAACATCCCGGCGAGAATTAAAAAAGTGCTGATGGAGACTTGCCGGCCTGCACCTTCGTCGTCCTCGGAGAGCGAAGCAAGTGACTCGGACGACGACGGGTCTGGAAGCGGACTCTGAGGAAGACGAGTCCGATGACGACGGCTATGGTTCAGAGTAGTCCTGGCGCCTAGCAGGGACTAGATTGATGTCGAGACCGGGGCGTTCTGGGGATCAAGAAGATTTGTACCAGCGGTTTTGCGCCGTACGATGGTCAACATTTGTCAACTTCGAGCTCTGTACCCAAATCTTGTCGTAGGGGCTGTGGGTCTTTCCATCATAGTAACATAACTTTCGAAGTGCCGTGTGCTCAGATTTTTATTTTTTGCTAATGCGTCAGGGAATCTATCGAAATTGACCGGAAAACACGCGGAGGAACTCGTAAGAAATCTGTGTCTGCCCGGGGGGTAGGGGGGGTGGGGGTGTTGAACCAGGTGCGGTTTGGGTCCTTGGCANAGTAACATAACTTTCGAAGTGCCGTGTGCTCAGATTTTTATTTTTTGCTAATGCGTCAGGGAATCTATCGAAATTGACCGGAAAACACGCGGAGGAACTCGTAAGAAATCTGTGTCTGCCCGGGGGGTAGGGGGGGTGGGGGTGTTGAACCAGGTGCGGTTTGGGTCCTTGGCAGCGGAACTATCGTGGTTTTCGGCGTTGCCGATGGTGTTAGCTCGGGCGAAAGGGCGTGTGTTCGATTTGGAAGACGCCCGAGGATGTTTTTCGTTGGAGCGAAAATAAATTATTTGGCACTTTTGGTGCGCCAACCTGCCCAAATATTTTCTCATTAATTTTTTTTTTCTCATTAAGTATAATCCGGTGTTTTCGAGAGAAGTGTAATCGTACAAGACTTTCGCAGAAGCCTTTTCAGACAGCTTCCACGGAGGAAAGATTCTGCCCACTTCGAGCTTGCAGGAAGCCACAGCTTCCCCACCTTCAATGGAAGTATCCAGGCTCAGCTCACCTTCGATGGAAGATTCTGTGTTAGCTCAGCTTTCAAAGAAGCTATTTCAGCTTGCTTCGCTGAAGTATTCCACCTTCTTCCGTTGTCTTTGCCCACCAAGTGCGAACCACACTGAGTGCTGAGCCTGATACATCGATTGTCGAGCTTGCGAGGAACTGTGTGACACTGTGTGGACATGATCTATTGCCTTCTGAAGTTGTGCCAGTGCTTCGCGGTCCTACGTATCGATCTTCATAAATATGTATCTCGTTTTGTCTATACATACGTGAGTCGTGAATGGCCCAAAAAATATAGGGCTCTAGCTCTTCTTTTACAGGTACGCTTACGGAGAACGTAGGCATCAGCGGCGTGTAGCACGTCGACTAGGGGAACCCGACAATTGATCCCGCATCAACATTATAACCGCCGTGATGGACCCGGAGACCAGATACTCTTCGTCGTCATGAATTGGCAACTTCAAGCCGGACACCAACTTTCCAACCGTGGGGCAGCCGAACCTACTCGGACAAGNGGGGGGGGGGGGGGGGGGGGGGGGGGGGGGGGGGGGGGGGGGGGGGGGGGGGGGGGGGGGGGGGGCTGCTTGAGCCTCTCCCCCTACACGGCGGAGCATACCACCTGCCTCCGCTTCCTCCCCTGCCGTCGCAGGGAGGGGGTGCAGCGGCTGCCGCCGCCGCTTCCGCCGCCGTTGCCACCGGTGTTGCTTCCCGTAACGGGCCGAGCCGAACAGCATCCTCATCAATAGCACCAGCAACAGCCGCTCCAGCACCACCAGCTTCGTTTGCATCAGCAACAGCATCGGCTGCAGCAGCGACCCCAGCACTACTAGCAGGGGCCAGCGCAACCGGCGCCGTTCTACCAGCCGGTCCAGCAGCCGGTGTACCAACACCAACAGCCGCTCCAGCCTGGACCTCCACAGCTAGGTGGATACGGGCACCGGCTCTACGGCAAACCTGCTGGTCACACTGCTCAACCGGCCTACCCCTACGGGCCGCAAAAGCCTTACGGAAGATTCAGAGCCCTACCACCATGTGTATGCGTCTTCGCCGGCGATACACAACAACCGGGTGTTCGCCGTCGACTGGATGCAGCACAAGCAGCGCCAAGACAATTCCAACAAGGTAACTCAGATCATGGGCGACTCAACCAAGTCCTTTAGGGCGTCCGTGTTACAAGTACCGCCGGTGACCCTGTCGACGGAGCTCACAACTTCAGGCAGGATCCGTCCTGGTTGCGCGACCGCCTGACGGAAGCCTTCAGCATGACTGGCATGGACTTCATCAAGCTTGAGGAGGACGTACGGTATGCCTCAGGCGCTGGGAACGTTGTGAAGCTGTGTGGACAGACGACCGCACTCCCCGGCGCGTCGATACGTACACAACATGTTTCCTCCCACCATGGCCGTCACAGCTGCCATTGCTCGTGGCCACGACGTTCAGTTGCACAACCGTATCGGTGGTATGTCGTGGGTGCGGTTCGAGCACTTCTCAGTGACCGAAGCCCTTCGGCTGATGGTAGTCGAAACAGCGTTCTAATGGGGTTTGGGGCCGCCACTCCGATCATGCCCTCGATGACATTTGCCTCAACCCATGGCAATCGTGGAAAACTGATCTGAACCGCCTTTCCCAGCCCGCTCGCGCAAGCGTCCTGCCGGACCGCCCCTGCCGTTCTGAGGAGCCTTTGTTCTGGATGATCTTGATCGCAGAGAACGTCCATCATCTCATGTTGGGTTCAAACCTCGAACCCTTACGTCACCAAGCATTTCCTCCCATCGCTATTCTCGCACGCCCCCCGTGTGATGCTTGCCTAGACTCATCGCGCCGAAAAAGACTACTTGCCAGCTTTCAAAACACGCCGGGGGCCACCCCCCGGGCCAAGGTGTATCTCCTATCCCTGGCTGTGTAGTAGATACGTGTGCTTTCAGAGCGAGCGCTGTTTCAGCATTTTGTGCTACTTGGGTGTCTCCTCGATGCGTTGTACCATTAAAAATATTGATTGACAAAGAGATAAGAACACCGATGAAACTTCTCCAGCAATACTCCTAGTACCACGTTCGCCTGCGAGATTGGTGACTAAGCAGAGCACACCATCACAACGGGTTGACAAAATGATTGACGACGTTTCCGATGACAGAAAAAAACACGACCCCCCGCGTGCATTTGCATACCCCCACACACCTGCACGATGCAAAAATGACACGATGAACAAAACAATTTTGCAAACCCCCGTCACGCGAGGCACTGACAGTCTTCAGGGTCAACGGACCGAGTCTCAAACTTTTCCGGCGTTTCATTCCTGCCGCGGATCAAAACAATCTTTTCCTATCCTTGGCCTCTAAGCATGTTATGGTATTCATTGTATGTGCGCCATGTAGTTAATGTAACAACAGTTTTTCACGAGTGGCGTGTGGCAAAGCCTCATGAATACCTCACAACCCCTCCTTCAAATAATACTACACCGATTACCCTCGAGACAATACGTGCAACATTAGTACACCCCCCTCCCACACCTGCACCATCAAACGCTTTTCAAACGGTTTGTCCAGGCGCCCGTTACGCGAGGCACTGCACTCTTCGGGGTCAATGGACCGAGTCTCAAACTTTACCGGAGTCTCATTCCTACCGCCGATCAAAACAAACTTTTCCCAAAACTTGGCCTCTAAGCAGGCTATGATGTACAACATTTTTCACGAGTGGTGTGTGGCAAAGCCAAACTAATACCTCGAACCCCTCCTTCAATTAAATACCGAAATATTACACCGACCGATGACCCGCGAGACAGCACGTGCAACATGAGTACGCCCCCACCCACACGTGCACGATCAAACTCTTTTCGAAAGGTTTGCGCAGGCACCCGTCTCGCGAGTGACTGCACTCTTCGGGGTCAACGGGCCGAGCCTAAAACTTGTCCGGAGTTTCATTCCTGCTCAGGAGGCATACACACACTTCTTATAGCGTGGCCTCTAAGCAGGCTATGATATGCGTATACGTCTGCAACCTACTAAAACTAAGAATGCAAGAACCGTTTTTCACGAGTCGTGTGCGGTATTACCACATGAATACCTCAGAACCCTTACTTCAAAGTCAGCAATATAGTCACCGATGACTCTGTGAGACAAAACATGACACAACACAAAGTATAAGGAAAAATACGGGGCAACCCTCCCCCCCACATTCGATGGGAATTCACTTGTGTTCATGGCCCACCAGCACGATCCCGTTGCGTACAGAAAATCCACCGCATGGTGTTTACTGACAAACCTTGTACAAACACCCGCCCCGTACGGGTGGTGGTGGCACTCGACTAATGATTCTCCGAGTCATGCCCCCCCCCCCTGAAGCAGCAGCGCCTTCGTCGTCGTCGTCGCCGCCGTCTTGAATGATGTATGAGACCTCGTTAGTGTCGTCGCAGCTATCATTCGCCCCGATAGGCAGCAAGACCTGCCAAGACCGTTCGTGGCGCTAGTAATGCCGCATCCCGATTCTCCGCACGGGCCACACCCGAGCGGACAACAGATTTCGCCCTTGTGGTCGATGCATTCGAGGTCGTTCCTGCACGTGCTCTTTTGGACCAATTCAGCGAGTTTTGGTTAGACGTCGGGGGCGCGGCCGTAGATGCACGGGGCTTCGCCGGTGTCGTCACAGTAGTTGCCGCTACTCTTGATCGATCCTCCGCAGCAAGAACCAGAGTCAAGACCGTTCGCGGCGCCAGCACTGGTGCATCCCGTTCCTCCGCACTGGCCACAGCCGAGCGGGCAGCAGACGGCGCCGTTGCCGTCGATGCCCTCGATGCCATCGCTGCACGTGCCACCTCCTGCTGTTGAACACACAACAGTATTTTTTGTATTTTTTTCGAGTTGCTTGATCATTGTCGGTTTCCAGATGACCAAAGATCGAGAGAGAAAGAGAAGGGGTAAGCACCGACGCTGAAAAACCAATCAATCCTCGCGCCTGATTCCTGTCTCTTTCTCTCTCTCCGCAAGAATGTCAGCTACATCCAGCCGGTGGAAACCGGCTACTCCTGGAGTGGCCGATTCCCCAAATGGTGCTCGACCATTCAACTACACTCTACACCCAAGATAACTCTTGAACCTCACCAGGAAATAAGGACTTCGTACCCGTTTCCGTTCCCCCATCTTCGAAATAAAAGGGGTGGGTGGGCGGGAGAAAGGCACTACTTCCTGTGTCCACCTGTTCTATGGTGGCCAGTGCCTCAACCCTTCGGCGTGCCCACGCACTCCGAGGTCGTCTCTCGCGCTCACAAGCGCTACAGATGGCGCCCGCACTTTAGAACCGCTAGTTTTGGCCGAGGCTGGAGTTCTTATTTTGTTGATCATCCTCTTGTTGGCTAAAACTGGTCGCTAAATATGTTTTAGTGTGGGGTTCTTAACCGAGGTGCTCAAGTTCTTAGCTTCTGATTTTTTGAGATTCTCAATTTCATAAGTGCGGGCGCTATCTGTACGACCTACAACAACACCGGTGCACGTGTGCTCGCCGCTAGTGTCCAGAAATTTTGGGAGGGGGGGCGAAGAATATTCTACCTATACCAGTCCATTTTTCCAACAATGTTGCATTTCAACTCTTGCGCGTACAACAAGCGATAGATTGATCCGTCTCCGACAACAAATTTTGCTTGTACATTGGTATCGTGGTAAGTGGAAATTCGCCAGTCTACCTACTTGCATCTCACATTCCCCGACTGGCGGGCAAAACGTTTGTGCCACCAACGAGCAGAACGCATGGTACACAGTGTGGTACTCCGCTCACCGCCGTCATCATCGTCATCTTCCGGGGCGCTGCCGTAGATGCAGGGGGCTACGCCGGTGTCGTCACAGTAGTTGCCGCTATCCTTGATCTCTCCTCCGCAGCATGAACCAGAGGAAAGCCCGTTCGCAGCGCCAGCAGTGCTGCACCCCGTACCTACGCACTGGCCACAGCCGAGCGGGCAGCAGACGACGCCGTTGCCGTCGATGCCCTCGATGCCGTCGCTGCACGTACTCTCCGTTTCTACAAACGTATGGGCTTACGACCGGGTCGTGCGGGCGCGAGCAGTACATACGTGGAACGTGTGGTGATAGGTTGAGCAGAGCGTGCTGATTGTTGTTTAGTGTGGCACAAACATGAGGTGCGGGTGCATTTTATGTAATTTCGGTGTAATTGTTGCTATGCTTACCTCAACGTCATGTTGTCTATCTTTAATAACACGCTTCCATTCCAACTGGTATAGTTGTCGTCCTTGTGCGTATCCAGTGGTTCCCGCGGTGGATGACCATTTCCGACAATTATTCCTCTGTTCACGTCGCTGCCTCTACTCCTGCATCACCAACAGTGTTCTCCCACTTTGGAAAAATTCTGCGACTTCCTACTGGAACAGTTATGTCAAAACTTACCGCAGCCAGAAAGCCAGCAAGCTCCGCTCTCTTGCCCATGACGACGTTGCCTAGCAATATTTGTGTCGTTTCGGTACTCCCGCAATATAATCTGGCCTCCCTCACGTTATAAAACCATCTGCCTGCCTCTGTCTATCTGTTTACAGTATCTGTCTGCCTGTGTCGAACGGTTTTCCCGCCGTTACCTGTCCTTGTTGTTATTAAATTCCTTATTAGTCCGCGTGACCGAATACATAGCACGACGACGCCAAGAAAGTCCTCGTTCGTGTTCACGCTCGTATTTTCGAGCACTGAGATCGTAAGGTTGTCTTGTGCCCGCGGTCTCGCTTCCCCCATGCCTCTTCCCATCGCCCTTTTTGGGCGGTGGTAAATGTGCGGGTATTCGTCAGTGTGGGTTTCGCCTTGTGATCATTTTGTTACTTGCACCCAGTGACCCGAGCCTTCAATTTTTTTTATTGCGCCATACTCCAGGCGAGGTGGTGGCCCGGGAGGGGGACGCAACGGAGTTGCTTTTCTCTAAAGAACGATGCCAATCTGTCTGGAATACTTGTCACAATCGGGACTTTCACCCTTGCATCCGAATGGTGGAGTATTTTGTTGATACGGGAGTCACACAGTGCATGGCAGGGGCAGGAAGAATGGTGCATCTTCGGAAACACTCACCAGTTCCAGGCTCGGGCGTTGGCTCGAGTGTTGCCTCCGGTGACGGGGTCACCTGGGCACACAACAACGAGGCGCGCCGGTGATGGCTGAGTGTTTTAGTCCGTTTCCATCACATATTTTGTGATATGAGGCGCACTCTCCGTTGCCTAGGCTATGCAAATAAAAACCCCGCGATTGCTGAATCTCTGGCTCAAGAGCTAAGACCCATGATATATCGCGGCTCGTATGCTTCCCTTTTCGACCCCATGAGGAGGACTTCGCGCACTTTCTGCCCTTAAGTGCACTCACGCACGCACGAACCAACCCCTTCCCATGCCAGCGGATGAAACGGTGACAACACGCCTCTGAGGTGTTCACCCCTGCATCTATCTTTGCATGGCCCCAAGAAAAACTAAACCACGAGGGCGACCTGTCCAAAAAGAGCAGAATAACCCGAGGTTGTTGTTGCCTTGTGGGATTTCTACTTTTGTTGCCAATGACATACCACGGTAATGCAAATAGCGGTCGAAGGTCCCAATGCCTTCCCGGAGTCATCATGTCAAACACAACGTAAAGGACAGCGGACTAGTCTCGCCACCCGAGCAAAACATGAACGGCCCACATCTACATGGACGGCGCCAGCATATCACATGAAAAGCACTAAATACGCGCTGCCGTCATTGTATTTCGGTGTTTTTTCCCTGGTGTATTCTATTGAGTATCAATATTACCGTTGCAGGGGTTGGCTCGGCAACCGACGTGGACGAAGAGTCACAGGGTATCAACGGGTCATAGTAGTAGACTCCTCCGGAATAGTCATACTGCATTGATAGCGCCACGTTCAAGGAACGACAGACAGACAGACAGAAGGGGAGAGAGGGAGAGAGAGAGAGAGAGAGAGAGAGAACCGGAGCTCAGAGGAATGGCGAAGGGGGGCGTGCTATAACTTGTTCTCACGATGAGCCTTTGACGAAAGTGCTTCAGCGGGGACAGAACAGCGGCACCGCATCGTACTCCTCTATGAGAGAATTCCTACCCCTTTTCGCGTGCGTTGCTCAATTAAAGAATGAGATGTTCGAAACCCCCGTCAGGCTTCGGCGGTAATCTCAGAAGCCAGAAAAGCCTCTCCTACCCCTAAGGTCTGATTTGTTCGCGCGGAGAATCTCCACCAAGTGACCATGACCAACCCTCGTGACGCCGTCACACCTTGGGGTATCGTATCCACAAGGAAGACAGGTCAGCAAAAAACGCCGGTCGACAACCTAGGGTTCCACACTCACGTCGTCCTCGTCAACGTCATCAGGAAGTGTAACGTCGTTCTCGCAGATCTGACCCTGGGGGTCGACCATGACCTTTACTGCGGAGGCCCGGCAGTCGACCATGGTGTTTCCGTATACCTTGTGCATGCGCGAGGGGCCCGGATAGTAAGACGGCGGATGAGAAACCGGAGGCAGGAGTTCGCCTATGGGATGGATGGGTAAATACACACTGCTGTTGTTGTATATCGACTCGCTCGACACCATTTCGTCTTGTCAAATTTAGTGCGTGCGAAGTTGCTCCGGCCAGAAATCACTTCATCAAACTGAAATCGGCCACGTCACCCTCGTCGTCCAGGTTTATGGGGGGGGCGGGAAAGCCGTCGACAGGTGGTGCGTCTTTGCAATGAAGTGCGATTTTTCGCGGTTGAGAACGGCTACTAGGATGGGCGTCAAAGAACCGTCTGCCTTACAGTAACGGTGTAGCTCTCTACTGTCAGACACCCACCCCCGTGACGATAGTAATTATTCGGGTGATGAAACTTCCTCTGACGAGCCTCCCTCGCAAAGCCCTTGAATTCTGATATGCAAGCGATTCACGTATGTGAGAAAATGCGGCGCCTTGCGATCGCATGAAGTGAGAATTCTCGACATGGTCAGGTTTCAGGAGCACCTGGTTGTTGGCGCCGTACTCAATGCCGTCGACGATATGGCCTCCTAGACGGACACCCGCGCCGTCCGTGTCTTGAATGTGGTTGTAGCGGATGATGCTCCGGTCACCACGGCTTCCGATGCCTGTCCACCAACGATGGGATTTTTTTCGTCGCTGTTACTTGTGTGATTCGCGATTGCTTCAGTGCCCGCCGCAGCAGGTTGATGCAAAGACTGCATCTAAGGCGGAAGTGTTTCACGCTATCGGGAACGCTTGTACTGCTGTGGGAACACGCCCTTGTGCTTCTGGAATGCCTCGCAGTGTGCATGGCATAGCCCAGAGAAGACGAGTTCCTACGTTAGGTTTTGCTAAATACGGATGCATCTCAACCAGTGCCGCACGGCTGACTAAGACTTGCGCCAACGATTGTTTACCCTGTCGCGATTGAGGCAATCATAAAATGCAAATCAGATATGTACATCAGCAATATATTCTCTCGATTACCTCCCACAGCTATGTGTCCTAGTCACGTGTTCGAGCCTTAGCAAACGACGGAGTCATCCGCGCCCTCGTGGCCCCAAAGACCGCCAGGGTTACAAAGACTTGTTGTGAAAAGGGACTGCGGAACGATCGATTCTTCTTTAGCGAAGGACCCTCTCACGGGTCGAATTTTCCCATCTGCTTCACCTCGAACCGACCGCCGAATCAATATCTCGCGGAGAACCGTTCGTTGTGCGAAAAAGCAGAGCTATCTAACGCCTCTATCCTCGTCTCTTCGACTCACCTCCGGACTCCTCGTCGTATTGCATGTGCACCTCGTTGTACTCGATCAGGGTGTCAACGCTTCCTTCTTTCACTTCAATACCTTCGTTACCCTGATGGAGGTAGTACAGCAGTAGCGGCCACAAAGCGAACATGAGGTCGTGCGGGCACGGCGGAGTTCTGGTAACAGGCGAGGAGCGGCCGTTGCTGCCCAAGTACACTGTCGTTGTCGTCAGATCGCAGAGGCTCTCGCCAACGCCCCCCCCAACTTGACACGCATCAAACCACCACAGGCAACCATTCTTCGAAAAAATGTGCTCAAGCTGCGTCCAATCACAAAACAGTAACCGTGCGGCGAGAAAACTGCGCTCTGCATCGTTTTCGGGCTTCGAGCCCGACAATCAACAGTACCCCGCCGGTTCCGATCCGATTCTGAACATGCCCGCCCATTTGATATCACACACACACCTTGTATCAACTCCTATGATCGACTTGGTTTTGGCACGAGGTACGACGACATGCAGCTCCAAAATATTCTGCGGTGATTTACCATGAAAAAATATTGAACCTTTGTGTGTCATGAAGCTAGCGAACATCGGTGCTTCTTCCCTTACCCTTGTCTTGATGTAGTTGTCACGGATGATGTTGCCCATACACACGTCCGGCCCGTCTTCCCACTGATTGCTTGAGGTTCCGACATCTGCGTCTCGGCCATCAAAGAAAGTCACAGGCGAGACCGTATCGGTCGATGTCGAATCACGCACTTGTACGATGTATGCAGTTCGTTCCAAACGTTTCTACGACTTGTGACAATTGCTCACTCCCAAAAGATTTTGGTCCTTGCGGCAAACCTAGATAGATGCGCCGCAATCCATATAATTACATCGTTGGGGCGCTCAATGAAGCAAGGCTCTTGGACTGATGTTGCCAAATAATCAAATCTCAACGTTTTTTTTGCGGCATCACTAAACTGCCCATTTCGCAACAGGTCTTGTCGCTGAGTGCAGCGCACGGCTGCCCCGGGAAATCGCTCTAGAGTACTCTCGACGTTTTCTTCCCACTCACATATCCCTTCCCCGTTTTTCCCGTCACTGTACATCCTGCAGGTGGATGGAAGCGTGGGTGGTAGGGAGAGGGAGGTAGGGGTTGGCGAGGAGGATATGGGCGAAAATTCAGAGGGGAGAAACATGACATTACACGCAGTCGAGGGACCTCTTAGTGCCGGTCGAATAGTGCCGGGTGTCCGGTACAGTGCCGATGCTTTCGGCTCGCACACACTGAAATACCAAGTCTCTCTGTACTTTCAATAGGGCCGGTGTCCGGTATAGTGCCGGTGAACGTTCTGTACACGTAACAGCACGAAAGAAATCCCTTGACTACAATACGAACGAGGGGTGCGGGCGTGACACGCTCCCAAATACAACAGAGATAGACAGATAGAGAGGCAGTGGGAACATGGAACTACGAGGCAGGATGGGTATCCTCTCTTTTCCACCACGCATAACCGAACGTTTGACGGGGCCACATGCGCCGGGCTTTGCCGCGTATCCCACCAAACCACCCCGGCCCGCCACGGCAAACACGTAACGCGAGGTATCTCCTTGGAATCATTGCTTGACAGGTCGGGGATGCGACGCCCTTCAAAGTGCTTGAGGTCGAGCCTCGGCACACTAGGGCAACTTGAACCTGAAGTCGTAGATTCCTGGGTGTACGAGGGCGGGCACGGAAGAGTCGGACGAC
>CACKRE030001937.1:10567-24929 GCA_902602495.3 Ectocarpus sp. CCAP 1310/34 | reverse complement strand
TGGTGGAAGGGTTTTTCCTTGAGGGGTTTTGCCCGGACGCCGGGTTTCCCCTCCATATGTTACCATGTTGGTATTTTCTGATGTATCCTGGGGCGTTCTTGCCCAATTGATGGTTAGTCACTTGCGTGAAGAACCAGGGAGGGTGTTCGTGAGTCTGCGAACATTGCTGTTGGATACATGTGCTGGATGATTTTGTGTCACGCAGACTGGTAAGATAACCGTTTGATAGGGGGCACTGCGATGATTCACGGAGCCCCTCCTTGCTGTGGGAGCCGCTCTTTGAGCACTCCCTCTTTCGTCCGTGTGAAGGATGGTCGTCTACCTCCCGTGAAGTTAATACATCACCAAAACAGTCTCACCCGATAAATAAGTGGCGTAGGCCGCAAACAGTCTTGGCCTGTTCGCCGCCCCAGGTGCTGCCCGCTGCTGTGCGCTGTGCGTGCATCCACTACAAGTGCTTGTATGTCCATCGGGGCCTTGTAGAGCGAGATCCAGCTGATGGGGTCAAAAACGTTATCTACCCCCGCCAGTGGGGTAGCGGCGGTATGTTGCCCGTTTCCCACCAACCGCCGTGGCACCACCAAAAATGTGCCTTCGGGCAACGATGGGTCCAATGATACAGCGTGGCAACACATTCGTTGAAGTCCTGTGCTGATCGGAGTCTTGTAGAGCGAGATCCAGCTGATGGGGTCAAAAACGTTATCTACCCCCGCCAGTGGGGTAGCGGCGGTATGTTGCCCGTTTCCCACCAACCGCCGTGGCACCACCAAAAATGTGCCTTCGGGCAACGATGGGTCCAATGATACAGCGTGGCAACACATTCGTTGAAGTCCTGTGCTGATCGGAGTCTTGTAGAGCGAGATACAGGTGGTGGGGTGTTTAGCCGTGCCGTTTTTTAACTCAAGCTGTTTCGTAACGTTCGCCCCGTGCTCCATTCTGCTTAATAAACTGAACTAACTGCTGTTAGTTTTAGGAACGCCGCAGTCTCTTGTGCGAGCTCTGTGCCCACCGAACCGCCCGAAAGCGAGCTTCTGCTAGAACACGCTCGGGCGACTTCGATGATCATGTCGCAGCCAATACCAAAGCACCAGTGTCTCTCATGATGCGATCCGATGAGGAACGAACCCGCTCTATGTCATATTGTGTGTTGTGTTTTCGTCCTATTTATTATGGCGACAGTCCCCCCAATTTTCGTGGTGAGACGTGTAGTCTACTACACTTTTCAGCGTACGTGGAGTACTAGACTTTTCAGTGTATTTTTTCGTACAACTACAACCATCCAGGGTCGCACAGGAGGGAGTAAACACCAGGACTTTTTTCTTCGTTTTATTTATTTTCATGCCCCACCTTCCTCCTGCGGTGCGTGCTGAAGTTTATTTTTGTCGCGAGAAGGCTCCAGCCATCCCTTTCCCTCGTCAACGGTGCTAACGTCGAAGTTTGGTACTCACGAGAGCTTTTTAGCTATGTTTCGCTTTCACCCGCACATTTCGTACATTTTCACCCTATGGGGATTCGAACTCACGACCTCTGCGACTAGCGGATTACGAGGATATCACTAGACCACCGGGGCGACCGGTGTACTGCTGACTGTTGGTCAGGCTGCCTGCATCAAATATCGACTGGACACCCAAGTAGACTATAGACAATAACGGTTGATGCAAAAATCATCCTCCGTGAGGGTCACAGCCGGCGCTGCTGGTCTAGTTGGCTATGATTCTATCTTAGGGTGGTAGAGGTCGGGAGTTCGAATCTCCCGTAGCGTCGATCTTTTTGAATAGTTCAACCAGTTGGTGCCCTCTCAACCTCCCACGCAACCTTCTGCGGTGGTGGTTACCGCATATGACACAAGATAACATACCCCCTGGACCGATTTTCAAATCTCGGTTTCTCAACAACAGGAAAAGTCATGGCGCCGGAGACGGTGGCGTTAGAACCGTCTCGTCGAGAGCTTTCCAAAAATGTATCGTTTCGTTTATGCTTCATCTTCGTCGTGGAGTAATCGAGCTTTGAAAATTGGTCCGGCGGGTGTGTTATCTTGTGTCATATACGGTAGGTCAAGGGTCCGAATCCCGGTGTAAACGAGGTATTCTTTCTTTCGAAGTGAGTTTTTCTCTCGCTTCCGCTCCCGGGCCTAGTGGATAGCGCTAGTTTGTGTGTAGAGAAAGGGGAGAGCGTGCTGAAGTCTTCTCCTTTTAAAAATCGGAGGCAACGTACCGCAGGAGGGGAGGGTAGAGCTGGGCCCTTCTGTGTCACCACGGGTTAGAGTAAACGGCAGCTGTGAGCGCCGATTTAAGTGAAGACCAAAAAAAAAAATGGCGGTCGGTGTGGAATGGAAAACGCCGCGGGAGGCTTGGCCGTGGAGGGAACACTGCTATACTGTGCTGCCTCCCGAACGGGGCTCTGAGTTGCGCAGAACACCCGCGCGTGTGTCCAGTCAGGCAAAGCCTGCTTAAGTAGTTGAGGGAAGCCAGGTCTGGAAGCGGGAGGGTGCGTGCCTGGATCCTGTAGCGATACGGTATCTGCAAACATATGTAGTCTAGTCTAGACCAGACTAGATACGTTGCGAAGATAAACCCCTTGTAAAGGCTGACATCGCCCCATGAAGACGATGAAGCACACGCCGCGTGATTGGCGCGCTGGTTGTCTTGGTTTCTTCTTCCTTGATGTGGTGTTGCCACCCCATGAAAGCTCTGATGGTATGCATATGTATCGTATATGGTCTCGTCTACCGCTTCTGCAATCTGCAAATAACTACAACTGGCAACTGGTTGCCGGGGGATTGCCGGGGGAACACAGACATGGAACACAATCCTGTCGTTTCTTGCTGGTCTGTGTCCCCGTGCGTCCACGTCCCTTGCTGCACAACCTACCTTTCTTCACATTCAGCAACTGGGCACTATTTTCACTGCTGCGCTCGTGCCCCTCTCACTCCAGTACGCGCGCTTGTGCACTCTCAGCCAGCAAGGTGGATAGCTTGTGCTCGGCGCCGTGAGATTGTAGTTGCACGGACTGTTAGGAGCGCCAAATACTACTGACTGCCGTGGTGCACTGATTGTCGGTAGAACTCCAGCAGACTCTCGCCGAACGAGACAGTACTACTGCTGTAGGGCGTCTGTAGGGATGCGAGGTCAATGGTCTAACGACTACGGCATGCACGACTATGAGTACACCCCCCTTCCCCAACGACCCCGATTTTCGATTTGTAGGCCTACCTCGGCCTACGTGCCTTGGATTTTTTTTCACATCGACTATTCCCTTGCACAAACAGCATTTTTGACAGCCACCACACTTGCTTCGAAGTAACGGAGTATTCCTACGTTCTATTGCGAATCTCGACAGACACTGGGAGAATATGCTCTGTATGAGGGGACTTCCACATATTCTGAAATTGTGGAACTTCTAGGTGACGTAGTGGACGTGGTACTGTACCCACCCGTGTTAGCACGCACAGGAGATTGTGAAGAAGTGAATTGACTTACCGCCGCCAGCCGGTCAAGGTTCCGGAACCCTATCCCAGTCTAGAAAACTCTAGTTTCCCGGTTTCATTGTACAAGCAGAGTAGCGTCGAGGATAGGGGGGGGCGGATAACGTGACGATGTTCATTGAAAACGATGCCTTCCCCAACGTCTATCGAGGGCGATTCCCTGATTTCATCCATGATCTCAATCAGTAACGGCCTCTTGTTCCTCGACGTGATGAAATGCATGTTCGTTATCGCAAGATAGATGACTACTTGTGGTACACGAAAAAATTGCTCGTGCTACTGATAGCGTTTCAAGTGGGAGCTCCTTGACGGCCTCGCCCACCCCTTTCTCGCCAACGGGGCCGTTCCTCAAGACGAACTGTCTGATGACACAAGTGAGATCGACCAGAAACCAGTCTTCGAGATGAAGTTTCTCCTGGTGACCGTGTGAATTCACTGCCGATGAGTGAAAGGCATCCCCGTGTCGACAAGGTCAAAAATCGCTGTCGTTGAACAAGAACAGATCCGTCTCAAACTTTCCGGACACCATGTCAACAATCATTCCACGGCGGAAGTGGTTCCAAGGGCAGCTCTGCAAGACGAGCGGCTCCGCAATCCGCCAAAAGGTTTAGCATCGACTTGTTCGTCAACGCCACGCGAAGTCGATGCACGAGGTACAACAGAGTTATTGCAAGAACTCGTTGTTACTCTCATTGATCTTTCCCTTTCCCTATCCCATACGTTCTTTCCTCCTCGAAGATGACGCTTCCACACAAACGACATACAACACGGTCCAGAACAGAAAAACACCCTTTCGTTTGTAATGACTTTGTTACGGGCTTCCTCGGGGCGAATCACGCCCGGTTTGATGGCGCAGTGTTTGGCTTTGTCCCGTCAAAATACCATGATGGTTTTCCCTCCGCTTGACTCCTGAGGAACTTCGGCTGTGGTCACGATGTCCACCAGGTGTATCTGCGCACAAACGTAGCAATTCCATGGGTAACTTTATTCGTGTAATTTTTCGCAAGACACCCCTCCTTGCCTTCGTGCCGTTCAGGAAGCATACTGTTTGTGTTCGTCTGTACTACCCCAATTCTTGTCCCCGGGACCAGAGCAGTCATATACTGGCGTTCACGTTTGTGTGTGTTCAAATGAAGTAACACAAACAAACACGCGTGACGTGTGCAGTCGGTCTACGTCCACGTGCACGTACGATGTAACGTACAAATCACAACGCCCTGCCTGTCCGTTTGCTAGCCCCACGGCCAGCTGTTGCCCATGTGGCTCGAACGCGAGAGATATCGCCCCCGCCGAAAGTCCCAGGAGATTGCCGATCAACCGCCGGCTGTCCAAGAAATCAAACGCCTGTTGTTGTCGATATCGCAGGTCGGCGATGGCTTGAGATTGCAATGCAACAGGCGAAGCGACGGCACAATGCACTTCTGGAAATTTGAACCCCAGGGGGAAACTGGCTTGCCCAACACTTAAAATACTAACAACATATTGGTGAAATTGAGAGCGAAGCATGAAATTGAGAGCGAGAGCCAAAAAAATTAAATTCGGGTCCAGACGCCTCCTGCCATTTATTGAGCAGTAGGGGGCGCGCTCTTCCAAGAAGCGGCGCAAATTGGTCTCATCAGCAGTGTCACGAGGATATGCGTGTCATCGTCATCGAATGCTGCAGCTAGGAGCTTGACAAGTTCCCGGATTTACCCAAATTGGCAATTCCTGCCTCAAACTGTTCCAGGGCGGCTTGGCCTCGGGCGGTGGGCTCTGCTGTAGCTTCTGCTCGCCGCTGTAACTCCACATCGAGAGACTCCCACAGCATGACCAGGGTATCTGCTTGTAGCTACGGGCTGGCCCTTCAATTCAAGCTATACAGCAAGCTCCACCTCTCAGCAGTAGTCCAGCTGCAGCGCATCGCGCAATCTCGCTCTCAATCAGATGCTTCGCTCTCAATTTCACCAATATGCTGTAATACGTATTTGGACTGCGGAATGTTTTAGAAATATTTTTTAGGCAGAAGCCTCCGCAGGGTTTTTCGGTCCCAGTAGCCTTCACAGGACTTTTCGACAATGTAAGCACGTTGGATAAAGCATGAAATCAGGGAACTTGGGTTGCGGAGAGGGTAAGGGGTAAGATCTGCGTACCCCCGCCCTTTGCTATTTCCTCATGAACATTGTTTGTCGCGAACACGGTCCTCCTTAGGTTGGTTGGGAAGCGTGACGTGATCAAAGCCTCCTCCAAAATGAGAACTAACTTTTGTTGTGCTGCTCGGATGATGATTTAGGCTGGAGCAGGAAACTACGTAACGCTGTAAGAGGCAGGCTTCGCGTGAACGCGCTCATTCACAAAATCGTGTACGCACGCTAGAGAAGAAGGATTCGTACGAAGTTTGTCGAGTACGCATGCAGTAGAGAAGCGGCCGGTTACCCAAGTTGCTTGCACGGATTGGTTTCGAGTTGAAGGCAAGTGAGCAACTTATCGTGCCTTCTTCGATGCAGAAATCGTTTGACTTCGGAGTGCTTTGCCCTCGATGAGTGCTCGCAATGCACAATATATTGGCTTCCGAAAAACACCCTGACACGTTGGATTCGCAACGGCACAAGAGTAGCAACGCTCTTTCACCTACAAGTGTGGCTCGACTCTGGCGGATTCCATGGAGCCAACTCACGCCGTGTTTACTGACCAAGGTTGAAAGGTTGAACGGAAACGCAAATATATATGTGCTACGCTCGACGTTGTTTACGTCGTTGACGTACAAGTGCGAGCAAAGGTCAGCGCTCGATTGCTCGACAACCAAGGGGCTGTCGTTGCCGAAAAGGTGGTTTTGGAAGGATGGCGTCGAGAGAGGGTTTTCCGCGCACGTGCGTCGGTCGGATTCCGCCCCATTTTTTCCGTTGTGAAGCAATCGATCTTTAATATCTATCTTGCATCTGTGTGTATTTGCCCGCACTTTCACTGCAGTACCCGTGTTCGATGTGTGGTACTTACTGCAAGATCAACTTGAACACAAATCAAGGCTGGTCTACGTGCTCTAACCTTCACTTCGTTCGCCCCCTCGCCCCCGCCGGCCGCAACGAACTTTCCTCGCGCATCCTCAGGCCCTCCGAAAGCCGCCGCGTACAACCGGCATCTTTTTGTACAAGCGCCAGATGAGACCCAAGAAAGCGATGTGTGGTATTGTACCGGGACCAGACGTGAGCAATGTGTTCTCACGAATGTCTGATTTGAGTGAACATGTGTTTTGGTTGTTGCATGTGTGGGCACAACGTCGAAATAGCTTGTGGTTGAATCCGCCGTTGGGCCGTGTGGGTCGGGTATTACCCCTTTGCGCCGATTGTTCGCGTGTACAACAAGTTGGACGAGAGTTAATATGGATGTCTTTAGCCTCCCGGGTCGTTCAACTGCCCCTTCCATCTATTGTGTCGCTATGACACTGAAAAACGTCCAGCGCATCTCTCACGCGCGCGGCCTGGTCAAAAGGGATCATGTGGTGGTGCACCGAGCACCAGATGGCATGTCTGCAGTGTGGGGAGGGCCAAACGCGCCTTCTCGTGAAGACGACAACGGCAACAACAATGATAAAGTCTGACTTCTACTCTACCTGCGACGCAAGGCTTGCTGCAATAGCGCCCCCTTGCCGCTTCCGCTCCAGAAGGAGGGGCCGCTGGCCTTCCCAGAGTCCATGTCCCAAGCTTCCAGCTATTGAGCACCCACATGCGGTGGGTATGATTGAAAAAAAGATCGGTGGTGCCGATATCGATGATTTTGACATGTATGTGTTGCATTGATGGGTAGACAGGCAAGGGGGACCAGACCGCAGAGAGGGCGGGCGAGGTTGGGGGTCACAGCAGGGCGCGACAAGATTTCGCATGGCTAGCGTCTGTTGTTGGTCAGACACGGTCAGCGAATTTGAAGATTACAACAAAATTCTACAACATGCAGGCGCGCAATTTCGTTGCTTGGACTGACACCTTCTCATTCGTCTGGAGGTGAGCGCTGTCGATACGCCTAAAGAATCACACACACAAATGGGCACGTACACCTGAGACTCGTCACGCCAAGAGCCCGTTACAATGGTCCGACCGAACACTCCCACAGCATCTCCGCAGATGTGGGGGCCGAAGGCGGTCGTCACAGTGGTGGCCGTTTCAACGTCCCACACTTGTACGCAGTTGTCCTGGGTGAAAAAGGGACAGAAAGAGAGTTTTTTCCGTCTCCCACAACAAACTTTGTTGTTGTGTGTTTGGAGCGGTAAAACGGGCACGAAGAAACGTGATAATCAGTGCGAAACCGCATGAAAACCATCGGAATGCTGACGGGCAGAAATTGAGCTGTGGGCACCTCTACGAAAGCCAAGCAGGGTAAGAAATTTAGTGAGTTTATGTCCCGCTTCGGAGTGCCCGTAAGGGGAGAAGCCACTAATCCAACAGAAGGGGGGGACGGGGGGCGAAGAGCCATCACTCTCGTGGGCTTCAACACACGGACACTCACCCAACCGCCGCTGACGAGAGTGTTCGAATCGTCTTGGTGAAACTTGACGCTAAACACCCTGCTGCTGTGCCCGGAGCCTCGCGCCATCCCAGGCTTGAGCTCAACCAACATTTCCTGCGGTTCAGTGCGAGGTGCTGTAGCTTGAATCGGTTAGCAAATGCTTTGGTGTGCACCTTTTCTCGTTTTTGTGCATAGGTAAAGTGCATTCTGCCATTGCGGCCTGTTAGTGTGCACTGCCGCCCTCAGCGGTCTGTGGCGTTGAGACTGGGTGCTATGTCATCCCAGGAACAGCAGATGAAAAAGGGCCATGTATTACATATATCCGTCACGCAAGCCCCTCAGGTAAGCTGGTCACCAACACGCAAGCCCCTCAGGCAAGTGCCGGGAGCACACGGCCGTGTGCTCACCCGGAGGCCTCGCACTTGGACCTCAACCGCATACATAACCATCACACCCATAGTTCCCATACGCGTATCCCCCACAGAGTACGCACAGATCGGACTCATATCCAAGTACCACAAACAGCCCCCCTACTTGATACGATGAACGATCTTGGAACCCTTCACGCATTGTCAGCCAACACAAAAAAACACCTCTTGAGAAACTTATTCAACAGAACTGGCGACGCATTCAACACAAAGCGTCTTCATCATCAGTATATTCACGAATCCCATGCGTTCGCCTCTGGAAATCATCTCAACCGTTGACACAGACGAATCATCTTCAGAAGAGTACCCAACAAAATGTTTTGTGCTACATCAGAAAAGCGTCAGAACGAAAACGGACATTCCTGGAAAAAAACACTTAAAAAGAGCTGGCACCAAATCCATCCTCAAACAAGACAAAAACTCAACTTCTTGACCAATCAAAACGAGAATTCGGAAAGCACAACGTCCCCAACCATTAATCGTCAAAACATGTCAAATCCTTCCTCCAATACAGTGTCCAAGGACCAATCCTAAACAGCGCACCCGCTGATCGGTACCGTCGCTGCTGTCCAACAAACGATAGAAAACGTAAGCAAGCATCCACGCAAACAGCCCCCCTGCTGTCAGCTCCCAGAATTCGCCCCGAGCTAATATCTCGATGCCAAAAGCCCCCTTGCTTTGCCGTTCACCTAACACACAAGTAAGCGTGACCAGAAAACAAACCAATTCGATTGCTGCTCGTGCCCTCTAGAATCATGGTCATACATGACTAATCGGCTTCGTAAGTCGCGAGGGAAGGGATTGCTGTACCCTTCTCGCGATAAAAATACCTCAGGCAGGAACCGCAGGAGGGGGTCCAGCCCCCCCCTCCTATGTGACCCCGGTTGGGTCGTCCAGCTAGTAGAAGTGGAGGATAGGGGCCAGAGGGGCAGACGACAGAGTCCAATGATGAGAAAAACAAAAAAAAATGGCATCCCCCCCCATGAATTTCGAGAGCAGCAAAAACATGCGATATAAACCAGAAACATGAAAACACGTAACACACAAGGCATCAAACTCCAGAAAAAGTCCGTACCGTATGCAAACTGTCTCCTCAACTGGAACTCCAAAAGCGCCCCTGCTCCCTGAGCGTAACCTTCATGTGTGTCAAACAACGCGCTATCATCCCATTTCGTGCGCGCGGCCAGAAACACACCGCAGAGAGTGTCCACTTAACTCAGGACGTAACATAAAAATCAAAGTATCGAAACATCCCAAGTGCAAAGTGTCCAGCTTGTAGAAAATAAAACGCGACTGAACGTACTCCCTCCAAAGAATACGAAAATAATACGAAGCATTCAGCTGCAAGGTAAAACGCGACTGAAAATATGACAAGAACCAAGGGAAAAAAAAATACGTGCTGCTTCCTATTCCACAGGTTGTGGCAATGCTTATCTTGTCGCAGCGTTATTAATATCATGAAACCAAGTACAAAAAACAACTACGCACACGCCGTGGCATACACGTGTTTTCTGAATCAAAGTGCACGGTTCGCTAGCAAGGAGAAAACAGAACAAAATAACAAATATGCGAAGCCAAATGGCGAAGCTAAAACGTCCATGCCTGCTCACAATACCGAACAATGCCGTAAACGTTTCACATGTTCTGCCACTTGGCTGTAACAAGTTGAGGTCGTCGCTTTCACCGTGTCCTCCCCGTTCCCGGTCGACTCGAGGGCGCCACCTCTGCTGCCGCCGCTTCCATCGCCGCCGTTGCCGTTCCCCCGCCGCCACGACCGACATGAGTTCCAGCGCCAACACGGCTGCCGGTGATGTCGCTGCTGCAGCCTCAACCACGGCCGCCGTTGTCGCCGCTGCCGCCGACGGGGCTCTGGCCAAAGCCGCCGCTGCCGTCTTATGCTGCCGTCGGAGTTCTGGCCGAAGCCACCACTCCCGTCGCTGCTCCTGCCGCCGCCGGTGTCGCCGCCGGAGCTCTGGCCGAAGCCGCCACTACCGTCGCTGCTGCGGCTGCCGCCGTTGCCGCCGTTGCCGCCTTTGCCGCCACCGGAGCTGCCACTCCCGTCCCTTCCCCTATCGAAGGGGTACGCCACCCCTGGTACCGCCCCTCGTCTCCTCGCGCCACGCGAAGATGTCGTACCGGGGTCGAAGGGGTGCGTCGGGGCTCCACTCCAGGTTTCATCCAACCCCTCGTCCCCGCTCCCATCACCACCGCTTTCCTCGCTGCTGCTGCTGCTGCTGCTGCTGCTGCTGCTGCTGCTGCTGCTGCTGCTGCTGCTGCTGCTCACTTCTTCCTCAATCTTCCCGGGGTCGAAAGGGTGCGTCGGGGCTTCACTCCAGATTTCATCCAACTCCTCGTCCCCGCTCCCATCGCCGCCGCTGTCCTCGCCGCTGCTGCTACAGCTGCTGCTGCTACTGCTGCTGCTCACGTCCCCCTCGGTCTTCCCGGGGTCGAAAGGGTGCGTCGGAGCTCCACTCCAGATTTCATCCAACCCCTCGTTCCCGCCCGCATCGCCGCCGCTGTCCTCGCTGCTGCTGCTACAGCTGCTGCTGCTACTGCTGCTGCTGTTGCTCACGTCCCTCCCAGCAGATTGGCTGTCAAGCTCCTCCAGGACTGGCAACGACGTGGTTGTCGCACCAACCGCTTCCTCCAACTCTTAGTCATATACCTCCGTCACCGGTGCCGCCGCCGCCGCCTTTGCAGCCGTCTGGACACCCGACGCCAACGCGGCGACCGGGGACGTCGCTGCTGCTGTCGCCGCCGCCGTTCCCCCCGTCACCAATGTCGCTACCGCCGCCGCTGCGGCCGTCTGGATACCCAACGCCAACGCGGCGACCAGGGACGCCGCAGCTGCTGCTGCCGATGCCGTTCCCCCCGTCACCGCGCCGCCGCCATCGCCGCTGCGTCTGTCTAAGCACCCGGCGCCAACGCGGCGACCGGGTACGACGCTGCTGCTGGTGCCGCTTCCGACGAATGCTTGGGTTGTTGTGATTCCCCGGACAGCGAAACTCTAACAACGTGATACGACGCAAGCATGTGTTCCTCCGCTACACGTGTTCTGCTTTATCCGCCCTCCATGAGATTCAGCTCATCGCGTTGCCGCACTACGGCAGGTGCTACACGTGATGTCGCGGGCCGCTGGGGAGAGCGAGTGGCGGAGTGTGTGTTTACGTTGAGAGAAGCTAAATTGGCGGGGTCTTTTACCAGCAAATACGCCGATGACGAACCGGCAGCAGCCCCCCCCCCTTTCTCACCAACGAACACCCCACCACGCACCTGTCCACCTGCACCCCCGGTGAAGCCGGCCGCTAGTTGTTGTTGCCGCGGCTGTTGCTGAGAGTATCCGCCATACACCACGCCTGGTTGCTGCTGCTGCTACTGCTGCTGCTGCTGCCAACACACAGAATTGCCGCCAAACTCGCCGTTCCTCCGCTGCTGCTGAAACGTATCAGGTCGGTGATACTTCCAGTAGATCGTTTCGTGGTTCGGTGCCAGGCATTTGATGCTTACGTGTCCAGAACGCCCGCACCGATCGCACTGAGGAGGCCAGTGAAATCTCCTCGGCACACTGCCGACATAAAACTCACCAGCCGCATCGACATTCCTCCAATCGTGAGTGCAACCCATACCTTGCTGCTGCTGCTGTTGCATCGGCCCCGCTGCCGCAACTCGTCGGCGCGCTCGCCGTTGCCGCCGATGCTCTTCGTTCTTCCATCCCTCGAAAAATCACTCTTGTTTGGGACCGCCTGCCGCCATCCACATAAAAACGCTCCGAGCCTTCAGCTCCATAAAATGCTCTCATACCCGCGTCATCGCCGAACCAACACCTGGCCTAGCTAGGCTCCACTCGATATATCGTGTTAGTGTGCACTGCCGCCCTCAGCGGTCTGTGGCGTTGAGACTGGGTGCTATGTCATCCCAGGAACAGCAGATGAAAAAGGACCATGTATTATATATATATCCGTCACACAAGCCCCTCAGGCAAGCTGGTCACCAACACGCAAGCCCCTCAGGCAAGTGCCGGGAGCACACCGCCGTGCGCTCACCCGGAGGCCCCGCACTTGGACCTCCACCGTATACATAACCATCACACCCATAGTTCCCATACGCGCATCCCCCACAGAGGATGCACAGATCGGACTCATATCCAAGTACCACAAACACGACTGCAGCAGTATTTTTCACGTGAGCGAGCTCTGTCGCCCCGAGATAAGTAGAGCGGTTAGGTGAAGCAAAACGTTAGTAGATGTATATATCTAAAACAGAACACGTGCGGTGTCTTCGAAAACGTAGTGGACATCAGAACCAGCAAGCCCTAGAATCGGCAATGCAGGAGCTACGTTTTCCTAGGTCGTGTGTGGGGTGTTCCCGAAAATACAAAGTCAGCGATACTCGTCCGGGTACCAGTCGTGCCTGGCCCTTCTGTGCGCTTGGCGTGGCTTCGGACGCCGTACTCCAACACTGTTGCCCTCGCAACCGTGCCCGCGACCCGTCCTTGGCGTACCCATACCCTAAAGAAACAGTCATGTTGCAGGTTGGTTGTTCTGTTGAAACACGGCAGCTCATCCAGATTTCGAACCCTCCACCGGATTCATCGGGTTGCCATCTAGACGGTGACGCACCCTCGTGGTGTCGCTGTAGACCCTCACGACCGCGTCGCCTGCTCCCACCGCAAAGAATTCTCCGTCGCTGGAGAAGGCGCAGCACAGCACCTTCACCCTGATGGATATCTCGATATCGTCATCTCGTTCGCTAGCTTCGCCTTTTTCTGCTGCTTCATCCCCTCCCTTTGGGCCGAGGCCATAGCTTGGGCATGCAACGCCCTGAACTGCACCTGCACCACATCCAACTCAGAGAAGAAATCGCCTCACGCGATGTGGCACATGCACCCTCCCCCGCCGGGGGCGACGTACCCGTTCCTCAAACCTGCAGTATGCAAGGTCAAGCGCACGCACAAGTCCGAGCCGAAAGCCCCAAAGTGTTTTTACCTCGGCCCGGGAATCAATACCAACCGTGATAGCGTGCGTATCTTGAACGAAAAACGCCAAGCGATCACAACTCGCAACTTCACCTGGCAATCCGTACCCGCTGCCCCCACCGCCCTGCCCCAGTCGCTGCCTCCAATCGCAGAGAAGGAAGAGGAAGTCGCGACTGGGGAGGACGAGGTTGGGAGGGCGCGTCGAGCCAAGGTGGAGGGAGGACGGAGGGAGAACTTGTGGATGGAGAACCAGGTTTCAACCTTGGCACGACGGCAGCCCCGGGGCCCGCGGGGCAGCCCGCGTACGTAGCGCCGGCGGCGCCGCCGGCAGTGCCGCCGGTCGCGCCCCAGGAGTCGGGCGCGGGCGACGCTGGCGATGGCGCCCCCTCGAGCAGGGAGGGCGCGAGCGTCGCCCCATCTACCACGTCGGCCGGCAAGGCCGATGTGGGCGGCGGCGAGGACGATCGCCGCAGCAGCAGCAGCCGTGGTAGCGGCGGCAGCGGCAGCGGCAGCAACAGCGGCAGCGGCAGCAACAGCGGCAGCGCCAGCGGCAGCGACAACGACAGCGAGACGGATCTCCCGGCGCTCCGTGGGCCAGAAGCCCGGCGGCTCGCCCGCTTCGAAAAGCCGACGGAAGTCACCAGCCGTCGCACCAAGGAGAACCCTCGCCAAATCCCGAGGTACGAGTCGCCCCCGTCGCCGACGAGTGCCGAAGCCCTGCTCGCCTCGGTGGCGAGCCTGCCCGTCAGCAGCACCGAGGAATTCACCAGCTGGATGCTCTCGGCGGCACTTCACGTGGCGGAAGGGCTAGAGGTAAGGGCGGTGCGAGAGTTGCTGTTCGAGTGCGCGGAGGAGGCCCATGCTGCGCGCCAAGAGGCGGAGGACTTCCTGCTGGGTGCGGTGGACCTCATGCTCAACTCGCCAGACGCCTTCGAGACGGCTCTGGCGTCCCACGAGCTAAGTGAATCCCCCATTGGCAAGCGTCCGAGTGATGTAGAA
>CACKRE030001936.1:130462-154755 GCA_902602495.3 Ectocarpus sp. CCAP 1310/34 | reverse complement strand
CCCCCTCTGCCATATCGGCTCACCGCGAACAGGTAAGCCAAAGGCGTGACGATCGCGTTGTACTTGAAGTTGGTGTCGAGGGTGTCGATCACCGCTTCTCCGTCTGAGCCTGGGAGAGGAAGCACCGTCGCTGCGGTCCACAGCATTCCGGCAACGCCTCCTACAGCCTGCCACAGGTGTTACAGTACGGGGAAGGGGTTGGTTACCGAGAAGGGATAAATGCTCGCGCATGTTTGGTGCCACAGGTTTGTGATGGAGGGCTTGGTCGCCGAGAGTGATTATTCTAGTTGGTGTTTGGTATTTTCTCACAAACAAAAAAGTGAATCCGTCTCGCCACAGGTGTTATGGGGGAAGGGGTTGGTTGCCGACAAGAGATTATTATCGTTGCGTGTTTGGTGTTTGTCTCACACAAAAAAAAAAGTCCTAAACTATTGCGGCAACACCTCGTACTGCCTGCCAGGTCAATGGTAGATGGCGTTGGTTGGTCGAGAAGTGATTATTCTCGTGCGTGTTGTGTATTTTTCTCACAAAGCAAACCCCGTCTCAGCCCACAGGTAGATAACTCCAAGATAATAGCAATGTGAATTCCAAGTGCTGTACAATATACTGCGACGTGCGGCAAAAAAATAATAAGCGCGAGAACACGCTTTCCTCATCCGCGGACTCTCCCTCAACAGGGGGGCCCTCGGAGGATATTGGACCACAGGGTGTGGTCTTCAGAACTACCGCCATCGACATCGATCGCGCTGCTACAGGCTGACCAAAAGTGGCGAAACAATGACGGTGTGCCCTCGTCAACGACATCTCGCCAGTGGGTGCATCGCCACCCGTTCCCTTTCGACAAGCCGGTAAAGGGGGAATGTGGTACGGTAATGAGCCTCATCTATTTATGTAACCAAGGGGGGCACAGCCGCTGTTTTAACAGCAGGCTAGTCAATTCGGTCTGCGGCCGTGCCCTCACCTTTACCAGACAAAACAAGTGTGTGCACCGTCACTGTTCTCACAGCATACTTCCATAGTAAAAGT
The DNA here is from genome assembly GCA_902602495.3 of Ectocarpus sp. CCAP 1310/34. Taxonomy (NCBI): domain Eukaryota; class Phaeophyceae; order Ectocarpales; family Ectocarpaceae; genus Ectocarpus; species Ectocarpus sp. CCAP 1310/34. The sequence goes on along the minus strand of CACKRE030001936.1, from coordinate 153,729 downwards.
CGATCCATGGGGTGTGGTATCTTCCTCCCCCTGCGTGGTATATGCCCACATCTGTGATGGTTTCTCACCAGTGGGTGCATCGCGACGCGTTCCACGGCCAGGTCTTGCACGGCGAGGTTCGTGTGCAGGAAGTAGTCCACCACCGACCCGACGAGCGAGCTGCACTGGAGGAGGCTGGAAGGCAGCGACGGAAACCCTGCACGTGGCACAAAACACGCAAAAAACTGCTGTTATGTTTTTTTAGTTCAAAGTGATGCAAATAAAAAAAGGGTGCTGTGGCCTTCCTTCCCCCGGCGTAGATGGGCACCCGCAGTACGAAGGAACTCGCGAAAAATGTTAAAAATATATTGGGAATGGCAGCAAAGACACAAAAAGCTTCTGGGACGAGGCTGGAAGGCAGCGACGGAAACCGTGCACGGGCAGGGCCACCAACGGGCAGGCAGAGAGAGGGGCACACCCACCCAGAGCACCAAAAAGAAAAATACCTGACGTTCTAGGCAAACGTACACAAAAAAAAGTGTTGGGTTGGCTTCCTCCTATGTCGAGGGGCACCCGCAAAACGACCACGCTAAAAATGTGATTGTATTGGCGAATGACAAAAACAAACAAAAGAAATCCAGGGGGGAAGGCTGGCAGGCAGCGACGGAAATCCTGCACGCACAAAAGGCGAGTGGGCACAGAGAGGGGACCCAAAACCAACACACACACGCACAGAAACGCGTTGATTTTTTTACGTATGTGTTAAGTATTTTTCTCATTCGTCAGCCGTCATCGCGAGTTCGACAGTCAATACAAAACAGAAGAGACAGACAGGCACCACTCGGATGCGCGCTGGCCGGGAGGCCGCCAATTACGGCAGGTTGTGTCGAGCGCCGCACCCTCTGGACCGGTTTCCAAAGCCCGGTTCGTCCACACGAAGAGGATGCCGCAATCGAAGCACAGTATTACGTTTTCGGAAGCTTTCTGCAAGACCATTCCAACGCCGCCCTTTTCGGCATGGTCACCTGCCTTGCTGCAGGGTAATCGAGGTTTGAAAAATCGGTCAAGGGGATGTGGTATCTTGTGCAACCTACGGTGAATCAAGGGTTCTATCCGGCAATCGGACTAATGCCTTTTCATTGGTCAGTCGTTTTGCGCCGTCGATCCTTTTCCAAGAAACGCACATAAACAGAGAAAGAAATCAAAGTCTCCCGATAAGCTCCCCCTCACGGGGTCCCAGATCATGTCCTGTAGAAGCGCGTGCCGCCATTGGCAGCACTGAGACTGGCGTCGTTTCATATGTCAGCCGGTTAGCGCTGTGAATTCTAATTCAACCGCACTGAGCCTGACGTCTTTCATTGGTCGGCCAAATAGCGCGGTCATGTCTAGTTTAACGGCAATGCGACTAACATTCGTTGTTCAGCCCGGCGGCGCGGTTAACTCTAATTCGAGACACACACCATGACGCCCCCTCTCGGGGTCTCAGATAGCCGTTTTGTGTTTTTCTTCGGTCTGAGACTGGCGGAGTGTTCATCGGTCAGTAGGTTAGCGCGAGCAATGCAAACAACACACACACACACACACACAACATTATCTTGGGGGTGACGGAGATAAAGGAAGGAAAAGGAACGAAGGGAGAATCAAGGCGATGATGGAGGAGGACAACATGGCGTGGAAGAGAGCAAAGGGTTTGAGCCAGATGAGCTTCCTCGCAACAAACGCCACGAGACTGGGGAGGACCTGCCAAAAGGTAGTGGGAATACTGGCGAGCGGCGGTAGTAAGTGCAGGGAAGACGATGAAAACAATCCAAAACGCACAAAAAAAACAAATTGTAGCAGCAGCCAATGCAAACACGTGCGGTTTTACTCTGTTATTGTTACGGTATCTGTCATTCATCCGGAGAGTAGCATTGAATCCCGCATGGCACTCGGTCACAGAGTCCTAGATCGTGGCCTACGGAAGCATCTTTCGTTTTTCCACCGCACTGAGACTGACGTATTTTCATTGGTCATCCGGTTAGCGCGGTCGATGCTAACAAAAAAGGCACACAGACGCACGCATAACAGGGACAACAGACCTGCCAACACGTCGGGCCTAGCCGCGGCGGTCATCTGCAGGCCCATCACTAACGCCGCAGCCGCCGTCGCGAATCCGACCGTAGGCCCCGCAATCGCTACGTCGAACAGATCCTGCCGTACGTTCAAACNCCCCCCTCAACTCGCTACAAGAACCCGTGGAAGCCGATGCCGCCGACGCCAAGCCCGGCGGCCACGCTCTCCGCCCCGGCGCCCGTGTCCATGGACAGTGGCCCGCCCGTGAGAAACGACGAGATCGTCATGGGCGATAGGACGGCCAGCGACACCGCGGCGACGATGACGCCTAGCGCGAGCCGCGCCGGGCTTCGGACCGGGGTAACCTGCGGTTGAGTGAAAACACACAACAAACGTGTGTTTGTGTCCACGAAAAATAACCGTTCCGATCTCTCTATCAAAATTGCCTCCGTTATCTGTTCTGATTCAACACACCTGACGTGGTCGATTTCCCGTGGTCACAGGCTGACTTCCCCTGGAAGACGTGACTCAAGTAAAATGGACCCGAAAGGTCGGCAACCCAATAGAAACCAACGACAGCGTGTGGCTTGTTTTTGCGATTGTGGTGATGTACGTGTCGCCTGTTGTTGTCGTGGCGCTGCCGTTACTGTCGCTGTCGGTTGTGTAGGTGGCGTTGCTGCTGCTAGTGTCGCCGCTTCCATCGCCATTTTGGCGTCCATACTGCTGTAAGGACCACTTTCGACAGGAGTACGATACTGTTGTCGCTTCGCCATCCTACCAGTGACCGCTTGGACGTCAGACGTTCTGGCCGACGTGTGGGCGCACAAGCCGGGGTGCACACAGATGGAAGCATCTCGCAAGTGCCTTTCTGTCGTGCGTGTTTCCAGAGAAAATTATCTGCCAACCAATCAATAAAAAGTGTAACCGCCGTGAATCCAACGAAAGGGAGGGTGGAGCTAGGTAGATATGTGTGCTCTACAAAAATCGGGTATTGTTGGGGAAGGCGGGTAGCCGCAGGTCGTGATGATGCAATGACCTACCGGAGGTACATAAATAGAAATAGACTATGCGTTGAACACACAACCACGACTCCAGCACAGGCCCGCAGCTAAAGAAACACTTCGTTAGGAAACAGAGGTTTATTATACACCCCGCTAAAGGGCATGTGGTGGGGGCCTGGTTTTGGTGTGCAGTGAGGGTCGCGAGGGGCGCAACCTCTGCTGGATCATGCTGGAGCATATTCTGATTCTCTATTGTTTTTTGCTAGGTAGTAGTACTTGTGTAGTTCACGAGGCAGGGCTTCACTCCAGCTCGGCGCGATTGAAGTTGCATGGCTGTTGAAGATTGCCGCCTGATTCTCTTGTTCGGAGGGATAGGCATTGGGAACGCAACATGCACAAAAATTGAGAAAATAGGGCTAGGAAACACACCTTGGCGTGGGATCCCTGCACTAACTTCTATACCACAACCTGTGCTCGGCAGTGGCGACGAATAAAGAAACTGAGACTCGACCCAGTTTCGACGTTTCTTATTTACCTCTGGGCCCGTACTAAGTTGCCCTACGATTTGCGACTGAGGCAGCACGCCCAGCGGATATATATACATCACCGTTTATTCAGGATATCACTTACGTTGTCCTCTCTCATGAGCGGTGCAGACTCCGGGTAAGCAATTAAATTCACAAGCAGGACGGACAGGAGGAACTTCCCGCCTCCGATTATTTGGGACACCTGCGCGCGTTCGGAGGTTTCCGGCAGAACAAAACAAAAAAGGTGAAGAGTTTCGTTTCTTGTTGCCACCGACTATTTGGCGTATTCGGATAGCGACATGGGCCGATAATGCTGTGCTCACCACCACGCCCACTCTACCCTGCCGACCTGCCTCCCAGGCAAAGGTCTCACTAGTACAACACAAATTTTCCCCACAAGTCTCGAGTTTCCCAACATGGGGCACCTGTACGTGCGCGTTGGGGATTTCGGGAGGAGACGATGCGAAGACGTTCGCTTCTTAGAACGAGCTGGCTTCTTAGAACGAGCTAGCACACAGTGTGCGGCCGCGCGCTTTGCTGAAACGAACAGACAACGCAACGTCTGCACCTCCAGAAACACTGTCAGCATGTTACACGCCATCGTGGCACCTGCACCATCACGACACCCAGATTCCTCGAAACCAAGACTCCCGCCTTCAAACAAGCGCACGAACACCCATGAGAATGAAAGAAATACCAGTGGGCTCGGGGCCCCACACTACTGCCGAAGCTCCGCGCGGAAACGGGAAAGGGTAACACCCAAAAACAAAAAACATACATGCTGCAGCCAAAAAACACAACACAATCATAAGGTGTTTGTGTCGCCCGCTCTCCATTCTGGACGCCAGATATACATCCATGAAAAAGACGCGCAAGGAATACGACGGACTGCCTAGGCGAAGACAGTAAGTTCATTACAAAAAGAGACCAGGCAGGGGGCGCACGGACCCTAACACTAACCCCAGCTTAGCCAGTTCTACACTTTATACAGTGTGCATATTATGAAACACCTGCGTAGACTACTGGACACGACAAAATCAAGACGAAAGCAGCGCTGCTAATCGCGGCGGTGTCATCCCACGTCATCTCATGCAGCGTGGAGGAATCTAGCATAAACCGGGGTGAAGACTCGCCTCTACGGGCGTGGGAACTCCTCAACACTGTTAAGGCGACAGCCGTTTCGCTTTATACTCAGGCGATATCCAGCGTCATCGCTCGGGGGCATCTCTTAATACAAGTAATCATTCCCAAGGGGGCTGGCATATTAGAGCACAGTGTCATCCGGGGGTGGCGCAAGATGAACATAAAAGCTGGCAGCAGGACCAACCCACAGACAGGCCGCTGCCAGCTGCAGCGTGACGTCCCCCAAGCTCAACAGCTCACACAGGTAATCCCACGCCTCTACGGGCGTGGGAACTCCTCAACACTGTTAAGGCGACAGCCGTTTCGCTTTATACTCAGGCGATATCCAGCGTCATCGCTCGGGGGCATCTCTTAATACAAGTAATCATTCCCAAGGGGGCTGGCATATTAGAGCACAGTGTCATCCGGGGGTGGCGCAAGATGAACATAAAAGCTGGCAGCAGGACCAACCCACAGACAGGCCGCTGCCAGCTGCAGCGTGACGTCCCCCAAGCTCAACAGCTCACACAGGTAACGAGGGTTTAACTCGAAGAGCCNGGGGGGGGGGGGGTTGAGTCGAGCAATACGAGGGGGGAGGCCGCGATAGTCGTTGGTGTAAAGTTTATGGGATACATCAGCAGCAGCAGCGGCAGGCAGCGGCAGCAGCAGCAACAACACGCNAAATCAAGACGAAAGCAGCGCTGCTAATCGCGGCGGTGTCATCCCACGTCATCTCATGCAGCGTGGAGGAATCTAGCATAAACCGGGGTGAAGACTCGCCTCTACGGGCGTGGGAACTCCTCAACACTGTTAAGGCGACAGCCGTTTCGCTTTATACTCAGGCGATATCCAGCGTCATCGCTCGGGGGCATCTCTTAATACAAGTAATCATTCCCAAGGGGGCTGGCATATTAGAGCACAGTGTCATCCGGGGGTGGCGCAAGATGAACATAAAAGCTGGCAGCAGGACCAACCNCAACAACAACAACAACAACAACAACAACAACAACAACAACAACAACAACAACAACAACAATGACAACAGCAGCATCAACAACAACAACAACAACAACAACAACAATNCTGCCAGCTGCAGCGTGACGTCCCCCAAGCTCAACAGCTCACACAGGTAACGAGGGTTTAACTCGAAGAGCCCGGCGAGAACCTCAACGCACAAAAAAGAAAAAAACTAACGAAATCTGTATGCATATAACGTCTTACAATCCCACCGTGCGGCCATGCCTGCTGACGGGCTGGCTCAATCGAGTCGGGCACCAAAAACACATGACTGAACGTCCATTTTCACCAGCACCGTAGCGGGCGCCCCACAATACTGCCCCCGGGCGCTGCTGGTCCATCCTCGTAAAACGTACCCGGGCCGGCGAAAACCCGGAATGTTGCTCCGTACCGGCATGTTGCAGGGATGCAAGGTCTATGGTCCTACGACCAAGGCATGAGTTTATGCGATTACCCCTTGCCGTATCGGCTCAGCGCGAACAGGCGAACAGGTAAGCGAAGCGCGTGGCAAANCAACAACAACAATGACAACAGCAGCATCAACAACAACAATGACAACAGCACCAACAACAGCAACAAAGACCACATGGCGCGCAAAACATAACCTGGCTGGTCGAGGGAAACGAGGCCACAGGCCTCTTTGTGGCGAGGAGTCCAGTCTCGAAGGAAGGCAGGAGCACGGGCGCCTCCAATTCGACCCCAACCAACTTGGCCGCTACCGTCCGAGCGATGTCGCGAGACAGGAGGAGGCCCGCCATAATAAGCCCCAACAAGCCGATCTGCGCGAAGAGGACGACACAAAGAACAGGCTCAGCGGTGTCATTGTATGCATATCATGAAATATGGTAGAGGGGGACAAAGAAAAAGAATTAAAAAGAGCAATGCAGAAAAGAAAAGAAAAAAAATAACCGGGTGGGGGGACACATCAATACAAAAAACAAAAGGCTGGTGCAGAAAAACAAAGGACGTGGAGTCAACAAGAACAAAGGTTGTACACAGATTGACCCGACGACCTGCGGCGTTTGTTTGCCGACGCGTTCTCGCCTTCGTTCAGTGCCTCTCGTTGTGCTTGTCTTGTTACTTTTTGTGAATCACCGTTTGGGATGCAAAAAAAAAAGCCACAACTGGCTGCGGAAAATCGTTTCCTACCCGGACGACTGGGACGGGTGATGGTGGATATACGGTAGAGGTCGGAAGTTTTTGTTCACGTGAAGGCAACGGCAACGGCAACGGCAACGGCAACGGCAACGGCAACGGCAACGGCAACGGCAACGGCAACGGCAACGACCGCAACAACAAAACAGATAACAACACAAGCAACACCGCCGACAGAAACATCCGAAGCGACCACAGCATCAGCACCACCACCACCAACAACAACAACAAAAACAACAGTACCCAGCAGGTTTCTCGCTTGTTCACTGTCAAGACTTGGACCCACCCCCTTCGACTGTGTTAAGCCTGGTCCGGTGAGAACCCGGCGTGCTTCGTCCCGGCTTTGTAGGGATGCGAGGTCAATGGTTTAACGACTACGGCATGCACGACTATGAGTACACCCCCTTCGACTGTGGTTCCATCTCGAACGGGTAGTCTTTCTTGATCGTACAATCGTGGCTCCGTAGTAAAAAGGTTCCTAACAAGAGGGGGCTCCGATATAAGAGGGTCTAAATCGGTTGTCACCCCTTATTCCTATTCCGGTATGCGGGGGGGGGGAGGGGGTCCGAAGTAAGGGGGTCGAGGGCCTTTGTCTCAGCACCCTCATATATCGGAGTCACGAACAACAACAGCAGCAGCACCTGGGTGAGCAATTGGACGTCGCCGTCGACGGCGCCATTGGCGACCTGCTTCAACAGTAACAAGGCAAGAGAAATGACACACGAGTAGCATCAAACGGTGAAACATTTCGCGCGTCAAAAGCAAAATACCATGAGCGAGGCCACCTCGCGTTCATCACAACCAACCTGCTGACAAGCATTCATAGAGAACATTGTGATTATTTTTTATCACGAAAGAAAGATAGGTCGATAGGTGGAGAGAGCGATAGATAGAAAGAGCGAGGGGAAGAGGGCGAGGGGGAGAGAGAATGGCCCCAAGCATCACAATTCAAAGCGCTCGCTCAAAATAACCATGTTGCCAAGAAGTGAGTGGGATGCCGGCCAGCGTTTTACCAAGCGCCTTGCGCACAATAAAAACAAACAACAAAACCAGAATCTACACACACCCCAAAACGTACTGACGCGGGCATACTTGTTTCTCTTGCGCAGATGAAGACTTAAACCCATCAAAGGCTGCCTCCCAGACTGTGCTTGTGTACGCGAATGCTATTCGTCCCGTCCACCGAAGGCGTCATGCAAAAGCGTCGTTTTAATTGTCCCAACGCTGAAATTCAACCGCAGTCGCTACCGTGCAAGCATACTTCAACGAAATTCCATACTACAACAATCTCGTTCATTTCTCGTATTTTTTGACAACTTTGTCTCGGGGATGGTGAATGCCAACGTTTGCTTCTTTTTTTTTCACGGTTCGAACAATACAATTTTTTCGCGTTTGTATCTAGCTTCCCGCGGTATGCTGATATCTAGCAATTTCCGACGTGTCGATGTACGTTCGTCTCGAGGCCTACCACACGTGCCTACCGTACTTGACACGAGATACCACACGCCCTGGACCGATCTTCATAGCTTAAAACTATCCACGACGAAGAGGATGCCAAAACCAAACTGACATGCTTTCGGAAAGACCTCGACGAGGCGGCTCCAACGCCTCCCGCCACGCCACTGCTGCTGTGGAGTAGTCGGGATTTTGAAAATCAGCCCACAAGGGGGTGCGATATCCCGTGTACCCACCCATACAGCAGTAAGCACCACTCGAAAGTAATATGTTTGGACGAAAGCGAGGCTCAGATGTGGACAAAAGGCATGCCTTTCGAAACTGGAGCGCAGCGGCCGGCGCCTCAATAAGTCCTTCCCATAAACACAAGTCTCTGCTCAGAAGGTGGGGGGGGGGGGTACTCATAGTCGTGCATGCCGTAGTCGTTAGACCATTGACCTCGCATCCCTACAAAGCCGGGACGGAGCACGCCGGGTTCTCACCGGACCAGGCTCTCACATCACCAAGCGCGAAGCGCCGTGAGATATTCGGCGAGTCGCATGAAGGGTGCGCTGCATCCTGCTAAGGGTGTTCGGCATCTTGTGCTTACTTCCTTGCGTACGGATGACAGCTGCGTATGAATTAATTTATTTTCTGGTGCTTTCACTTCCAGAGACAGTTGTAAGCACTGTGTAACTGCCTCGAGGGTGCTTGACCATTTTAACACAACGTGGTGCGATCATCCCCCTTGCGCGGAGTGAGGCTTCTCGACCCCGCACACCATGATCTACTCGACCACCATTACGGTTACCGCCAAAAAAAAAAAAGCAGAGGTGAAAAAAAAAGCGGTATCCTGGTTGCCGAGTTCACGAAGTGAATGGGCTTGTTTTACAACGTCGTTGCCAAGCGACGAAAACCCAATCCCGATGGCAAACACCGGGGGGGGGGGGGGGGGGAGAAAAATGAGGCTTAAGCCTCCCTCAAAATAGGCGTTTCGTATGAGCGGGCCGGCACTGTACCTCGTACGGAGAACCATTGAAAACGTCCCCCAAGAAGGCGAAGAGGGTGATGGGGGCGCCGAGAGCCAGGGCGGCCCTTCCTTGTTCGTTCGCTTGCGTGTCTTCGTTGGGCTTCGTCTGGCAGTTGATCGGAGCAAACGCCGTATCATTAGGGTGGCGCAGGAACAGGCAAAGCCGGCGCAAACGACGGTCGTGTAGCGATCGATATAAGTACATAACTTTCGGAGCAAAACGCCGTTGGTGGGCGCTGCGAAAAGCGGCAGCAATTGTGATAGTCGTGTGCGTTGTAGCGATATATTACTCTCGAAGCATGCGACATGGGGTGGCGCAGGGTCAGGGACACCGAGCAGGAACGATGGCCGTGCAGCGATACACCGGGCAATATTGTCGATTCAAACGCCGTTGGGTGGCGAAGGTGCAGGGGAACAAGCGGCAGGAACAACGGTCGTACAGCGGTAGAACCACATTCCGTATTATAACCATTAACCTTGCGCTACAGTATGAGAGTGCTCCAGCCTAACAGTCCCGAGAGCTGTGAGCGAACCGGGGGGATCATGACACTTCCCCGAATTCAAGATGTTAATCGGTCTTCGCACTTGGCCCGCGCAACAACTCCGATCGACTTCAGCTCTTCGCGGTGTCGACCAAGAGAGTCTTTCCTTTACGACCTCCCTGTCCCGGTGCTTGGCGTTCGCACGCCTCGAGTGTGAGACAACCGCAAAGTACGCCCTAATCGGGCGCGTCCCCCCTGAATCCCGGAGAATCAACGTTGAACGTTCACGTTCTCATAAGAAACCCTCGTGTCCTTGGGCGAGCTTCCCGGCGGGGATTTCACGTTTACCCATTCATTCTGTTCTCGGCGGATAGATTCTTCCTTCTCCGCAAAATACCTGACGTCTCCTACTGACCTACTGACCCGCACGGCATTTATTTGTAGGTCACCCAGAATTTTCGATGCAGTACATACATTCATGTACCTGCGATATGCACACTGAATGCACGTGCTTAGCCTCTATGTTGTTGTTGTTGTGCATATCTCCTCATGGCAGCATCCACGAGAACATTCAACCACTTACTGGACTCTTGTGATCTAGATATATATGTGTGCATGTGTATCGGATCTGCGTGTGCGTGTGGCTGCAAAAAATAACACACACCCCGAACCGATGTTCGGAAAGCTCTCGACCACACAGTTCCACTGTAGCCGCCATCTCTGGCACCCCCTCTGCGTTTGCTGCAGAACAATCGAGCCTTGAAAATCGACCCGGGGTGCAACAACTGCAAAAACAAACATATTCCCTACAAACCCTACTTTTCCGTAGGCGAGGCAGTACACACCGCACACTCTGGCCCGATTTTCAAAGCTCGATTACCTCACGATGACGAAGAGGATGCTTGAAAAAAACATATACGTTTTTCGGAAATCTGTCGGCGAGATGGTTCAAACGTCGACATTGTCGCCGACATTGTCGGCGACATTGTCGGCACCGTCGTTTCTTGTTGTGGAACAGTCCATCTTTTTCATCGCAAGCTGATGGGCACATGATGTGAAACAACTCCTGCGTATCATCATGACTTTATAACATAGCGTCGGACAACACGCCAAATGATCAACAGTGAGCAGCCTGAAATAGTGCCTGTAGCGGCGAGAGGAGAAAATGCCACTGTTCAGGAGCAGTCCATCTTTTTTATCGCAAGGTGATCGGCACATGATGTGAAACAACTCCTGCTTCTCATGATGACTTTGTAACATAGCGTCGGACAACACGCCAAATGATCAACAGTGAGCAGCCTGAAAAAGTGCTTGTAGCGGCGAGAGGAGAAAATGCCACTATTCAGGGCAGTGCCACTATTCGATCTATCGGTTTCATGTGCATGTTGAAATTGACACGAGAGCTTGAAGCCACTATATCGCGCTACTTCTTGCATGGAACCACATCATGACCCGGCTACTTCCACACGCCATGAAACACCTACCAATTGTACATCAAATCTCACTCAACGGAACTTCAGCGTAGTTGGTGGACCAGCTTTGAAAAAATCGGTGGGGGCGTTTGATATCTTTCGTCACTTTTGACGATAACCAATCACACCGTGCGTCTGTCTTGTCCTCACCTCAGTGGCCTTCGCAGGGTTTTTCTACTAAATAAACATGTTGGATAAAGCATGCAATCGGGGAAGTTGCGTTAGGGATAGGGTCTGCGTACCCCCTCCTGCTCTATTTCGTCAATACAATTTCATTTCTCGCGAAGGCTGTCAGTAGCCCTCGCAGGGTGTACGATAAAGCAAACATGTTGGGACATTTTTTTCGATTGCTTTTGTATTTTGTATTTTCGAGAAATGTATATTTTATTGTGTGCTGTTAATTAGATAATTTCGAGCAAATATAACCGGTCGCCCCGGTGGTCTAGTTGGTATCCTCAAAGCCTTCTAGAGGTCAGGTCAGGGGTTCGAATCCCGGCGTAAGCGAGCTTTTCTTGCAAAGTGAGTTTTTCTCTCGCTTCCGCTCCTGGCCTAGTGGATAGCGCTAGTTCGTGTGTACACGTGTACACAGAGGGAAGATAGTGCTGAACTCTTCTCGCATTAAAAATCGGGTAGAGAGGGCTTTTCTGTATGACCACGGGTTGGACTAAACGGCAGTGCTGTGAGCGCTGATTTGAAGTGAAGACAAAAAAATGCTGTGAGCGCTGATTTGAAGTGAAGACAAAAAAAAAAAAAAAGTGTGTGTGTTTTGATATCAAGTTGAATATTTGTGGGGTTTCCGGAGGGCAAGAATAATGCAATCGGGGAAGTTGAGTTGAGGGGGTCCACTCACCTCGGCGGGAATCAGGACGAACATCTTCTCGTCCTGCGGACCCATGAGCGAAAGCCCGGCGCCAATGGTGTTGAAGACCTTCGCCAACTGCTCGTCGTCGTCCCCCATCATGGCCGCCTTGGATTACCCCCGCCCCCCCAAAAACAAAACACGAGATCAGCTAGAAGGGGTCAATCGATTGAATTAATCAATATATGAATAATGTTACTTTAGCGTCGTACGACACGCAAAAAACAGATGGGGCAAACACACACAGCAGTAGGGGGACACGCAAAAAACAGATGGGGGGGCAAACACACACAGCAGTAGGGGGCAGGGAGGGTTGGCGATTGATATCCAACACATGCTGTTCTCGGCACCGAAGGACCCCTCAGGGCAAAAAAGGTCGCGAGTCTGCAGCAAATGACGTGCTGACCAAGCTATGGTAAACGTAGAGAAAAACAAAATGCGGGAATATGTAATCTCGACCCTCGCCTTGTCCACGGCTCAGGTACAATTTAGCGAAATGCCTCGAAGCAACAACGACGGCAACAACAACAGCAACAGCAATGTAACATCACCTGGCTCTCGAGATCTTCTATCTCCCTTCCCATGTTCTCCATGGAGTCGAACGCTCCAATGACGTCCCAGGTCAAGAAAGCAGCCACCTGGTGTACGGCCGGACGTATTGGGCCAACAGACAAAGACAGGAAACTATTTATCACGTCGTCTTGAAGGGCAGGAGATGTCGCTTCATGCTGCCCGCGGGATCGTAGCAAACAGGCAGCTTCCGCTGACCCTATAAATTCATTGCTGGTCTATCCCAGACTCTTAACTGTGGAGGAGATGAACTTGTTGAGTGACAGCACGAAAAAACAAAGAAAATATCCCGCCGCCAGCAAATCAAAGGTCAACCACAAGGGAGTGGGTCAACCCCGCGACATGTATACCACATGCATGCGCACCACGAAAACACGTTGGCACTATTGTACAGGCGCCAAACGAGAAGAATGGTACTCGCCCTCACCCAAACTACGAGAGGCCAAGAGCATGCATAAGAACAGCATTCACCGCGACACCGAGCGTCTGACTACGAGGTATGGGGAGGTGAGAACATCCCTAGGCGCAGCGGGCCAGTTTAGAGGAAGCAATGAAGTACAGCAGGGATCAAGCCTGCCCGCTAATGGTCCACCGGACACCTATGTGGAATACGAGTGAAAACTGAAGAAGGATTCAGGACCAGGAACAATTCGTTTTTTGGCGGAACCCGGCCCAAAATATGACTTGTACGTGGGGAAAAAGAAAACAAGACCACAAACAAAACGAAAAAAAAAAAAAAATCCAAAAACATCAACAACAGAAATAAAAAATGGACCAAGTTCGCCAGGTAAGCATATAAGAGTAGCATATTTGGACCAAGCTTGGCGTACGGACACAACCGCAACAGCAATCCGAAGCTAACTGATCGATGGAATGATAGAAGCAGTCCACTAGGATACCAGGCATCACGCATGCGCAAAGACGGCGCCTTACACCCTTCGGCGAAGAGGGGAAAGTGTGTTCAATACACTCGATATCTCGAACGAGTGCCCATGCCGACATAGTGCAGCACCAAAAGCCCAACAGACACCACGCCCACTGCTGCTGTCTCATCCCACACTGCTGTATTGCAAGAATTAACCGTCACAAAGACACTGATGTAGTTTGAGGAACGGATCTGGGAATGTTCCACATCATTTCCAGAACCGTGCACAAACAAAAACAGAGACATCAGAGAAAGCAATTTCACCATCACTTCGTTTGTTCGAGTGCCGACATATAGAACAGGAGGCAAGAGGGAGAAAAAATCAAGCAGTTCAAGCGCGTGTCCAACCAACACTGCCACGCCCCTGCAGCAATCGCGAGTAATTTTGACACAACAGACCAGTCCCGACAGAATACTGATTGGCTGGAATAGAAGGCGACACGTAAAACACGCGCGCATGGTGTTATAAGCTTTCTCATCAACCAAAACACAGCCAATATCGACACGTAAAGTCTCTCTCTCTCTCTCTCTCTCTCTCTCTCTCTCTTCCGCTATGGATTGATCGAGCTTTGAAAACCGGTCGTACAGTGGCTGTGGTCCCCTCACTGCTACCACGTACGGTATCCTCGTCGCTCGCGTGCAGTTAGCACACTCACTTAAAAAATCCCTTAATTTTAGACCGAGGCTGGGGTTCGTAGTACCCTACTAATAGATAGGGTTGTTTGCTGCTACAAATGGCCGCAATGTAGGTTTTTAGTGGAGGTTCTTAAAATGGCTCGCGAATGGTGCTCACGTTACAAGTTTGTGAGTTTTTCCACGCGTTAATTGTTAACTATCTCAAAGTAATGTAGCTCTCCCTTAGACTCGAGGACGAGTTCTTTCCAGTGTAGCATAAAGAACTTTTGTTGTCGAGCCTCAAAAACTATATTAATACCAAGTTCGTGCGTGCAAGCGCCAGTAACTGCTGCAGCTCTTCAGTTTTCGAGGCTCAAATCCTTAACTAACTGCCAAGTACTTCAGCGCGGGCGCTAACTGTGCTTGGTCTGACCTTCGCATCCAGCCCGATCTCCGCCATCCTCGACTTGACAGTCCTCGCCAACTCTGCCGCATCCGTCGAACTCTTGACGTAGTTGCAGCGGATGAGCCGGAATCCAATCGACGTTGTTAACGTCTCGCCCACCACGACCAACCCGGCCAATACCTACGCGCGCGCGTACACACATTCACGCGGCACAAACGTACGTGCGGTTGGAGGCACGCGTCGCACAACATGATACCATACGTGCAAAACATGTCACAACCATCGAGGACGTCGTCTGAAAAATATTTAGCATCGACAACGTCAAATTATTTACCAATAGAGAGCAAACGAACAATCCTAGCGCGACTACAAATACCGGGGATCTTCTTGCCATCATTGACGTTTTTCTCTCTCTAAACCACGGCGTATTCCATGGTAAAATACCACGGTATATATCCGGGGTTTGCCATCGCTCAAGGTTACCGACCGGAAGGTCCTGCCTTTCCAACCGAGCTACCGTTAGTGAAATATAATAGCACACCCGCTGAACCCATTTTGAAAGCTCGATTCCTCCACGGCAGGAATGGTGGCGGTGCCGAAAATGGTGGCATTGGAGCCGCCTCGTCGAGAGCTTGCCGTAAACGTGTTATCGTTTCGCTAGCTTGCATCCTCGTCGTCTTCGGGTAGTAGCGCTTTGAAATTCGGTCCAGGGGGTGTGGAACCTTACGTCACCTACGGCAACTCCGAGGCGGGACTACGCCCAGAGTCGGTTCGGTTCTTAACTCATGCTTCGACGGTATCTTCTTCTCGTGGCATGGATGCAATTTTTTTCCATTTGTTTGCCAAACTCTTCCCAGAAACACGCGGGTTTATTAAGATGCATCGGCCGCGCCAACCGGCGCTCCCTTGAAAAGATGTCAGTCTCAGTGCGTCTGAAACAGGAAGCTGTCGGGCCATGATCTGGGACACCGTGAGGGGAAGGTTGAGCTACTCTCCGAATGAAAAACAGAAACGGTAGCACCCGAAGTGAGTGGGTGTCCAAAATAGTGGCATCGACCGCGCTAACCGGCTGGCCAATGAAAATACATCATCGACCGCGCGAACCGGCTGGCCAATGGAAATACATCATCGACCGCGCTAACCGGCTGGCCAAGAAAAATACCTAAATCTTGTAGCGGGATAGAAAAACACGAACGCTTTCAAACCAAAGGGTACGGTTTCTCCAGATAAGGGGTTGGATGGCAGTGCCCTGCTTCTCAAGTGTGCGTGCGTTCGTCTTTTTATTACTAGCAGTGACCGCGAAAAACCGGTCGACCAATCAAAATACGTCAGTCTCCGTGCGGATGACCACACAAGATGCTCTTTAAAGGTCATGCATGTGTGTGTGTGTGTCGTGCTTGCCGTTCGAAGCACAGCAGCCACTGGTCGTCGCCGTGGGATTTGCCACCTGTTCGACGAAGAGCTCGACGTCCTCGTCAGGAACAACGAGTCGCCGCTTCTGGAACCCCATGCCTCCCGAAAGAAGTGCTTCCGCGGCGTTGGCCTGCATTTGCCTGATAACGCTGTCCGCCTGCCGACAAGAGAAAGATTGACCGAGACAAAAAAAATCGTTTGTAAATACTTTTCTTTCGAAACACAGCAAACCCATCTCGATGTTGTAACAAGCAAGTCGCGACTCGTGAGACAACAGAGGGGAGCAGCCAGGGAGAGAAGAGAAGAACAACACCGAACGCGAGAGATCTCCGGAGGAGATATTGACCGACCGAAAGAGCCAGGATGTTGAAACAATCAAGTCGCGATTCGTGAGAAATCAGAGGGCAGCAACCATGAAGAGAAAGAGAAGAACAAAGAACGGTTGCGAAACTGGCCGAGTGGTTCAGCGGCCCGGAACGACAGACGGTGAGATGCACAAGTCGCGAGCTCGATCCCGACGCGGAGCTTCTTTACAGAAAAAAACAATCCACTTACTGATAAGGCTTCACCACATCCCTTTCGACTGAAGTTACATCTCGAACCGGTAGTCTTTCTGTGAGGATATGTTTAGACTAGACTTTGTAAAGAGAAGGTGAGAGACTGCTGGGGAGATAATGACCGACTGAAAGAGCCAGAGTGTTGTACCGAGTGCCGATCCGTGAGGGAACAGAGGGAAGCAATCATGGAGAGAAGAAATACGTCGGCCTGGAGGGCAGAGATCGACCGCGACAAAACGAGCCAGGAGGTTGTAACAAGCAAGGTCGCGCTCCGTGCAAAATCAAACGGAAGCAACAATCGACAGTATAGAAGAAAACAAACAAGGTGAAAGACCGCCGGGAAAGATTGACCGCGCGAAAAAGCGACAGGAGTTGCAACAAGCAAAGTCGCGATTCATTAGAAAACAGAGGGAGGCAACCATGGAGAGAAGAACCTTGCTTTCTTCAGAATTTTGACTCTCGAAATTTTTCCCCGCGCCACGCTACTCTCCGCCTGTCTTTGTTTCGATCGACGACGTGGGCAGACCCTCTTCTTCCGTTAACTTCTTCCGACCAAAAGTAGCCTTCGCGAGGACATTAAGCTTAGTTCTATGTGGTACGGGGGGGGTTGGGGTGAGGGTAGAGATGACAGGGATACGAAAGCCCCGTCTCTATTCCATAGACCAAAGGTGTTGGGACCGTCTCGTGGAGAGATTTTCCGAGAACGTAGCATTTGATGTTCGACATCCTCGTCCTCGTGGACTAATGGAAATCGGTTCAAGGGATGCGGTATCTTGCATCACCTCCGGTACCAGGCAAGGACACCGGCCCGGCGGCGTAGGAGGCCTTGTCCAACGTATTATTTACATGCAGTGGTCCTCGGAATGAAGAACAAAATGCCACAGAAAAAAAAGAAGAGGAAATACGCGTTTTCGGCGGGAAAAATAAAATGGACTATGTAAGACAATGGGAAGTGCAAATCCACATTGCAGGAAAAAAACGCAGCAGGCAACAGTGACACAGTAGCGCCGGCCCTCTCATGCTGTAGGCAAGGAGGTCGTACGGAATCAGACTGGGATGATGGTGTCACGCAGAATCAGGCCGAGGTTGTGGTAGCATACGGAATCAGGCTGAGCTTGTGATATCTAAAACAAGCAAGACAACTGCCTAGTCTCGGGGTGCCGAGAGCGATGAGCAGTAACGCTCAACCTTCTCCGAAATAGGTGACCAAGCTAAGGCTGATTTTCGGTAGCTCATGAGTAGGGCTGTGCCTCGGCTGGCGCAGAAGCGGGTACCCGCCGCTACCGGGCACCCGGTTCTGGGAGTACGCGGCCGGTTCTGGTTGCGCCTGTCTTGTACCCGGGTATTGGTTGAGATACACGGCACCCCAGATCAGGGGGGTACATGGAGATTCATACACGGCGCCCCCTGTTGGTGGCGCGGCGCCCCAAAAATCATGGCGTACCCTGTAATATGCATGCAGTCGGAGGAGTTGGGCTAGGTATAGGTTTTTAGGGTCTGCGTACCCCCTCCCTGCTCTATTTCCTCACCAAGTTAATTTCGCGCGAAGAAGGCGGGCCCCGCCATTGGCCAACTCTACCGTGTCTGCTCTGTGCTATTTGGTGAAAACCTGGCGCGACCATACCAACAACACCAACAACGGCAATTCACCTCAGTAGTCTTCGCAGGGTTTCTCCATAAACCACCAAACATGCTGGACAAAGCATGCAATCGGGGAAGTTGGGTTAAGGTTTAGGTTAGGGTCTACGTACGTATCTCCCCCTTCTCTAATTCCTCAACATGGATTTCTCGCGAAGAAGGCGGTCTGCTCTGTGCTAATTTGTGAACAGTAGTGGCGCAACCACACCAACAACAACAACGCAACCTGAATCCACCTACCTCGCCCCTCCCCCGCCCTCCATTGGCCAACTCCACCGTGTCTGCTCTGAGAACGTCGGCCACAGCACTAAACGCGGTCCGAGCTCCGACAACCTTGGCGGTGGTGAGCGCACCGAAGGGGGTCTTTTCTGCCATTTCCATTATCTTAGGTGTGAACGTGATCCACCTGGAAAAAATTTACATGGAAAACTCAAAACTGCGGCGCAATGCAACATGTAGAGTACGCGGCAGCAGCAGAAGTCTAGTTTTTGCCATCTAGTTATTGCCAAATCCTGAACCACTCGGTAATAAAGCATTTGGAAAAAAAAAAAAAGTTGCTCGTCCAGATGCATGGCTCACATCAAAATGCGTTTGCACTTTCCGTCCCATCAAGTCTGGGCCCCAGTTGTATAAATCGCCACATGATTGACGCACCAGCTCCGGCCACACAGGAAGAAGATCTCTACTTACCTCCTGTGCTGCTTGCCTTCAATTTCTAATCCGAGAATTGCTGTTGTCTCTTGGCACTCAAAACCGTTCGGGTATCCGCTCACTGTCTTCGAAACAAAACTCCCCACCAAAACTAAAATCGTGGTATTCTATTCGTGTGTTCCTAGATACCGTATTGACACAAGACAACACACCCCCTGGACCGATTTTCAAAGCTCGGTTACTCCACGACGAAGGGAATGCATAAACGAAACGATACATTTTCGAAAAGCTCTCGACGAGACGGTTTCAACGCCGCCCTTCTCGACGCTGTGACTGTTCCTGCAGTTGAGAAATCGAGCTTCGAAAATCGGTCAAGGGGTTGTGTTATGCTGTGTCATATACGGTATTGGAGCAATGTTAAAGGGATGCTCGTGTCGGGATCCCAATGCCCGGGTGTCGTACCGTAGCGTCATAGAAGACCAGAGCTGCCGAAATACCAAGACCCGAATTCCACCCCCCTCTGCATACCGTGCGTGACACAAGAAGTCCGACTTCTCCACGACGAAGAGAAGGCCAAAACCAAACGAGGGTACATTCTTGGAAAGGTCTAGACAAGACAGCGCAGCTATTTCCGGCTGCTGCTGCTGTGGAGTAGTCGGCCTTGGAAAATCGGTCCAGGGGGTTTGGTATCTTGTGTCTAGTAAAACGGCGCGGTCATTGTCTAGTAAGCCTCAGTCCCCCTTCGGTACAGAAAAATAACACAAAATCGCAACTTTCTATCGCAAACGGCACTATGCTTTGGAACAGCACACGAACGCACGGAAGAATAATAACCAACAAGCTTCTGGTTCCTTGTTGGGAAACATAGCCTCGGTCAACCGGCGACAACCAGGCATACGCTCCGCCCCGGGCATTGCAGGGATGCCAGGTCTATGGCCTAGCGACTACGGCATGCCTTTACATGGGTAACCCCCGAACAAAAGGAGAGTGAAACGTGTGTGACTGAGCTGGGAAGGGTAGAAGCAAGTTACGGGGAGATGCTTGAGGCATGGACCAGCCAGGCGACGACGGTAGCTGCACTGGGGCATAGGAAGTGGGTTGAAAAGGCGGGGAAGTGATACCGACAATATGGATAAGCTAGGGAAAACATGATAGAGCCACCCCTGGGAAGGTAGAAAGGACCGGTTGGCTACCGGTGACCGGTCCTATGGGAACAATGCTCCGTCCTCTCGAGGACGCTTGGTCAATGGTCTAGCCGCTACGGCATGCAAACCATAACAGCATGCCCCCCCCGCTCCGCGCAAAACAAGAAACAACCCAACAAACAACTTACAAGAGTCACTTACTCCCTGAATCCGGTGAGAACGCGGCTGGAGAAACCCGTCGACTCCGGCTTTGAAAGCAGCACCTCGTCGACCTGATCAAGCCTCGCGCGGCAGTGCAAGCCCACATTTCCGAGGAGGCAGCAAGGTACGTTACGGGCAGAAGCCTTCGCAAAATTTTTGTATCAAGCAAACATGGTGGATAAAACAATGCATTGGGAATAGGGTGTGCGTACCCCCCTCCCTGGTTCCAATTTCCTCAATAAACTAATTTCTCGCGAAGGGGGTCCGTTACTGTGGGGCAAGACATGACATCAGTTAGACTGTATCCTCCTTGTGTCAGCACGCGCCATGTTGGAGGCAGGACAACCAGAACGCCCTGAAAAGAATTCACACGTCCCTTTCGACTGAGGTTACATCTCGAACGGGTAGTCTTTCTGTGTGTGAGGTTATGGTACGTTCAAGGTCAGACCTCAAGCAGGGCTTCGCCGCCAACAGAGCACCACTCCGTCCGGCAAAATAGTTCCAATTTGAACATGTGGGACAATAGTTTTCATTTGATTTTTACATTCCCACGACGAGGGTGCTCAGTCTTCAGTACAGGGCAAAGCACGTGTTTTGTGTCTGCTGGCATCGGTGGGATGTGTGCTCATAGTCGTGCATGCCGTAGTCGTTAGACCATTGACCTCGCATCCCTACTAACCCGGGCTGGAGCACGCCATATTTATCGGTGGGGGCGCTAATCTGCTTTCTTTACGCCGCACGCACGTAATCGATTCAGTCTTCTTGTCTTCAAGTGGTCTCGGCTTTTGCGGCCACGGAAGAAAGAAAAATTGGACGTAGATGACATCTCACTTGCATGTCAGTCGCCGGCGTCAACTCCAAGCATATTCCAAGGATGAGTTTATTGTGCTTGTGCAGCACGTTGCAAGCCGCCCGTTCGAAATCCGGGAAATATCTTACGTGCATGTTGACCTGGAAATCCGTAATCTGCTTCCTCACGGAATCAAGGAATACATGATAATGGCTAGGGCATATACTGCTGTATGAAGGTGGCACAAGAGATCACACCCCGTGGATTGATTTCAAAAGCTCCACTTCTCCACGGCAGAAAGACTGGCGATGTAGGCGGTAAAATCGTCTCGCGGAGCACCCTATCCGAAAACTCGACTTTTGGATTATACATCTTTCCTCGTGGAGTAACCAAGAGCTCTGACAATCGGTCCAGGGGGTGTGTCATCTTGTGTCACATACGGTACAGAATGATGCGTGCGCAGCACGTAGCAAGCGGCTTGTTCGTGCATGTGGACCTGAAATGCGTACTAATTCCTTGCGTACAGTATTTGGGCTAGGGCGTATACCGTACGTTCCATACGATACCACAACACAAAGCCCGGTCACCCTGCACCACAAGCACCGTGGGTGCCGAAGCGTTGGAGCTGTCGAAAGCTTTCCGAAAACGTGACACAGCTTGATTTTGGCACCGTTTTTGTCGTCGCGGAGCAATCGAGCTTTGGAAATCGATCCAGGGCGTGTGATACCTTGTGTCACCTACGCATAGGGTTAGCCTCAACGCTGGCGGACTGCCTGCGCAAAGAAAGAAATACGAAGACCAGGCTGGGGGCACGCAGACCCCAATACTAATTTCACTTCGCGATTCCATACTTCATCCAGTATGATTGCATATTTAAAAGAAAAACCGCGTAGTTTACTGACTGCCTGCCCAGAAAGTAAGATATTTACCAAGAACACATACTCTGTACTTCATCCGAAAAGTATGTCTTTTCACTCAAGAAAACCTGCGTAGACTACTGGTGAGGCTGGTCGGCGCACCTCTTTCGCTACCAGCGGGAATCGGTTACCGAGGTCCCGCAGCAAGTCGTCGTCGTAGACGCTGGGCGGCTCCTCCTCGTACCACTCCGACTTGTACGTCCCTGTCGCTGTCGCTGCTGTCGCCTTGGCTGTCTCCTCCGCCTGAGCAAAATTTGCCAAAACCCACAGGGTTGAGTGCTACACAATGGATGTCTAGGTGTGAGGAAAACTACCGAGTTTCAGGCTTGAGGACGAGAGCGTTACACAAAAGCTGTTTCCTCCTGAGCAAAAATACCCGAGTTCACAGATTTGAGGGAAGAGAGTGCTGCACTCTTCTTCCCTGAACAGCTGCGGCGGGTAAGGGGCCTCAGGGAGAGGAACCCTTTTGTGTGACCGACGGACTGGAGCTCCTCTCCCCAAATGCTGCCGGCGCTGATGTGTGAAAGTTGGTGAAAAATACAGTGTACAAAACGAAAACAAACAGGAACAATCGTCCGTGCTTTTACTTAATCACAGATAAAGAAAGCGTGCCTCCAACCGTGTTCCAAAAGTGGGACGAAGACGGGCTACTATTACAACTACTACTATTAATACTCCTACTGCGACTACTTACAGTGGGGGTCCCAGAACAAGGCGCGGTCGTGGGGCAGCTGGCAATGACCGCCTTACTTTTTTTTTTTTTTGCTCCAATTACTGGCCTCTGTCGTCTGCCCCTCTGGCCCCTATCCTCCACTTCTACCAGCTAGACGACCCAACTGGGGTCACATAGGAGGGGGGGGTTGGACCCCCTCCTGCGGTTCTTGCCTGAGATATTTTTATCGCGAGAAGGGTACAGCAATCCCTTCCCTCGCGACTTATGAAGTCGAGGCAGCCGCGTTATTCAAGTTGTAGAACAACTTGAATATGCGTCTACACAAGACAATCCCCCCCGCCGTGCATAGGGCGACCACCTTATTCATTTTGAAACAACAACCTGATTACCGTATTCCTTCAATATCAGCCATTTTCACCCGCCTTGCATAGGGCGACCGCCTTATCCGGAGACCCCCACTGTATTGCACTGATGCAACCACTTGATGGAAAACAAAACGTACCGCCAACGACGATGTTTCGTTCTTCGAGAGCATCGCCGACCTCTTCTCGTCCACCGCCAGCATCAGGTCCTCCTGGACGGCAACATCAGCGGTGCCGGCGATCATGAGTGAAGAAGGGGGGGGCGGGGGGGGGG
>CACKRE030001936.1:65122-98832 GCA_902602495.3 Ectocarpus sp. CCAP 1310/34 | reverse complement strand
AAAGGTTGGTACGGCGTATTTTAGCATCCGTCTTGTGAGCGTCTTCCTCATGATACTATTTGAACGCCGACTCGGCGACTCGATGTTTCCTCTGTGCAGGCTGGTGTTGCCATCGACACGGATGCCACGCATATGCTCAACGACTATGACGTGAAAATGGCGAGCACGGTGGGCTTGCGTGTCCTCGCCGTTTCCAAGATGGTGGTGACACCGTCTCGAACACTCGCCAGCTTGACGGCGTGCCTCCTGGGGAGGCAGCTGCCGAAGGATACCGTCNTTCCAAGTTGGTGGTGACATCGTCTCGAACACTCGCCGGCTTGACGGCGTGCCTCCTGGGGAGGCAGCTGCCGAAGGATACCGTCCGATGCTCCCGTTGGGGGAGCGCTCAACTCTCGGTTGAACAGCGAGACTACGCCATCAGGGACGTCGTTGCCTCGGCACTCTTGTACGAGGCCATCCACAAGAACAAGGACCCGATCACGTCCGTGCCTTCTTCACCATTCGACCCGGCTATCGGCTTGAAGGTGAGCGCCGACGCATTGTGGTACCGGCCGTACTTTGATGTGGACCGACAACAACAGATCATGGCAGGTTCCAAATTTGTGCTGAAACCCAAGCAACAACGCTTGCCCTCGTTCTTTTGCCCTCTGCGCGTACTACAGGTGCGCCTCTACAACGCCAGCCATTCCGCCTGCGTGGCGGTAGGTCACGTGATGTCCGACGCCACCGTGGAGGCCGCCCTCCGTCACTGGCAAAGTTCTGCCAAGCTACAAGGTCTTTCCGGGAGCAGGCAGCGGGCATGCCGTGGTTATAGGACGCTCCGGGGCAGGAGGTGGCCCGGTAGAGGGGTCGCCGATCTTGGCTGGGCCTGGGGTGGGGGCGGCGGGGGCGGCCCGGGCAGCGTTGCCGCAGTTCAGGGCCTGCACCGAATGCGGACACCACAAGGGTGCATACCCTGCTGAACACCCTGGGAATCGCCGTGGGCATAAGGCGAGAGGTTCAGCGCCCCAGCCCGACCTTGAACCGGCGAGAAAATGTTTAGTGGACCAGAGCTTGCGGCGTCCAGAGTCGGACAAAGTCTGGAACCCTAAGCAAAGAAAGAGAACGTTTCTGCCCTGCCCGTGCGATGTATGCAAGGGCTCATACGCACACGTGGAGGATGGTGATAGCCTGTACTGCCGGGTCGAGAAGAGCTGCTGGACATATGTAAAAAAAGTAAATATTTGCCTACCGGTTCGAAAGGCCGTTCGGTCAGTTAAGAGTGCACGGCAGTCACCCAGAATTTCGGATGGTAATGGAAATTAACAAATGGCCCACGATTGAGACATCAGATACACCACGGCTGCCCAGGCGATGTGTGCATGCGTGTGTGTGTGTGTTTCTATTATTAGCATCGACCGCGCTAACCGGCTGACCAATGAAAAGACGTCAGTCTTAGTGCGGTTGAAAACAAAAAACACTTCTATCCACCATGAACTGGGACCCCGTGAGGGGGCAGCATGGGGGAGGCTAAACTATGTGTGTGCTTTTATTATTATTAGCATCGACCGCGCTAACCGGCTGACCAATTAAAGACGTCAGTGCCAGCGGGGAAAAATGTGTGTTTTTCATGTTTGTAAAAACGTGTGTGTGTTTTTTTCCGGCACCATCTGCCTTGTTTCAACAAAAATATTAAGTTGGACGGTATGCTAGACGTGCCTGGGAATGCAGTGCAAGAAACCANCATCGACCGCGCTAACCGGCTGACCAATTAAAGACGTCAGTGCCAGCGGGGAAAAATGTGTGTTTTTCATGTTTGTAAAAACGTGTGTGTGTTTTTTTCCGGCACCATCTGCCTTGTTTCAACAAAAATATTAAGTTGGACGGTATGCTAGACGTGCCTGGGAATGCAGTGCAAGAAACCATTCGAAATCGGCTCACATTTCAAGGACATATGCCCAAAACAGTGGATCGGGGGGAGTGGAAATAAACAGCCAAAAAACAGCCCGACCGGGAAAACGCCTCTTCAATTTTTTTCGCGCTTGGTGCGAAAATTTATATAATACGTCCCCGCCTAGCCCTACCTCCGTACCTCCTATGGGTCCTGAGCTGTGCGGCGTGCGGCACGGTCACCCTACACAGTCTGCAAGCTCAATTCTGCGGAGACTCTACGTCCGGCCGCCCAATCCGGTGACCCAAACGCCAAAGTCGTGAGTCTTTGAACCCAACCGCCCGCCTGGCGAAGCACAGCACGCCCGGACACTCAGCCTGCGCACACGAGCTTGAGGGGAGTGAATTTTGCTCAGATGGCCCTACGTGAGAGTAGTCGAAGAGAAAGCACGAGCAAGGTAAGCCCATGGGTATGTGATGTAGGTCACCAGCTTGACAGGCGGCGTAACTTACTGCGTGTGCTGGATTGCTATGTAGGTCTCATTCGCACACGACGCACCAAGCACCACTTCTGAATAGTCCAGTGTGCGTCGGAGACCCCACCATGGCTCTTAATGAAGGCGAGGAAATCTTGGAGAACTCCATGCTGCACAGCCGTATTCTCAATCGAAGTCTGTTCGGGTGTCGGTATCAGGTTGCTGGTCACCCACCATCCATGGTTGAATGTTGGAAGAGTTACCCACACGCAACACAGACGGTGCTGTAGGCTGCAGCAGCACCCGTTCGAGGTATCACCAAACTACGTTAGCATTAAGCTGGTCCTTTGTTGTTGTTGTTGCTGCTGTTGTTGCTGTTGTTGCTGTTGTTGTTGTTCTTCTTCACCTGAACCATTCCGGTCGCCGCTCGGTCCGTTCTAATTCCGTTTATGACGCGGACGCTACTGCTGTACCCCCTGTTCACGACAACAGCGGCAGTCGACCCCACACACAATGACAGTATCTCGAACGATTTGGTCGGTTTTGTTGCTCAGCCCTTTTCCTCTCGCCGGGGCCGCTTATGTCAGGTGTGCGGCTCAAGTACGTTTGGCGCACCAGTCCATACATAGTTGTGGCCGAGCAATCATATTTCAACTCCGCACTCCGCACTTTGAACTTTGCAGTTCGGATATCTACAGCAGTCTCAGTGATTGTTGTTGTTGTCTTCACATTTTAAACCGTTCCAATCTCTCTCTACCCAGTACCTTCATATCTCCGTACTGATCCAACACTTGACGCGGTCGATTCCCGTGGTCACAAGCTAACTTACCCTAAAAAGGTACGCTCAAGTACGCTAGCCCCGAGGGGTCCGCAGGTCAAGAGAAATCAACGCAGTGATGGTACGTGATGAATCACGCGCGTAGGCGCCGGGTGCACTTCTGGCAGTCAGGTCGAGGTCTTTTGAAAGGGGCGGCCGCCAGCACTACCACTCTCCGCTCATCTATTCCATATTGATGTATTGTCGGATGCAAGTGCTGTTTGATACGAAATGAGTACCGTAGATGACACGAAATACCACACCCACACAAGATACCACACCCCTAACGAAATTGCGCAGAAAACCACACCCGTGTGAGGATATTTTGCGTCCTGAAAGAAAGCATCGATTTATCACACGGTCACAGAAGATACCACACCCCCTAAGTCGAGCCGCAATTATATGTTACGGAGCCCCCTATCACACCGGTGTGGTAGGCCGTGATCACGCATGTAGCACACGCCGCAACCCTGCACTCCAGCTATGGCGACCGACAACACCGCGGAGATTAACGAAGCACACAACACTGCTCAAAGCATCGCGGCCCAGACTCCAGCGGCAGCGCCGCGCCCAATGACGTCATATTTTTCTGTGGCGCCTGAGGCTCCCGCAGTACCCGGTGTGCCTGCCCCCGCCCGTGCTGCCGAGGCCCATGCAGCAGAACCTGCTGCTGACACTTCCCCAACAACACCTGCTGTGCCTGGCGCCGCCCGTGCTGCTGAGGTCCGCGCAGCAGAACCTACTCCTGCTGATATTTCCGCAACAACACCTGCTGTGCCTGGCACCGCCCGTGCTGCTGACTACCGCACGACACCACCCGCAACCCAGAAATCTTGTGGGAGCGCTTCATGATAAGTGTAACTTTGTCAAACCCCATGATAATCACACCCCTCGTTATCGCACATGCTGTAGGTTGGGTCGTGTGGGCGAACTTCTTTCAGGGGGTGACATTTTCACACCCCATCTTTACCACACCCCCTTGTTACCACACCCCCTGTGGGTGGGTCATATAGGCGCAGTTCATCCCATGGGTGACATTATCACACCCCCTTTTTTTCACACAGCCCTGTTATCACACCCCCTGCGGGGTGGATGGAGTTCTCTGAGAGCAGTTTCGCGCACGGGTCATACAAGATATCACGCCCCCCTACAGAGCACCACACCCGTGTGATAAATTTTGGACCTTCAAAGATGTCATCACACGCGTGTGGTGTCTTGTGTCACCTACGGTACGCCTGTCTGTTCTGCACCGATCAATTTTTCTTCCGTTTTTCAGTATTTTGTTCAATTTTTTCTGCCACGAATGTTGAGTTGCATACCACTGAACCCGTATCTTGAAATCGATCTGTTGAGCGGGACGGCGAAAGCCGCTATTATAGGCCCCTTCTATCGAATATGGATCGGTCCGAAACGCACCATTTCGTCACGTTCAACACACTAACCAACGCATCACAACAAGAGTGGATGACACACATCTGCTGTTGTTAGTCGTTCGTAGTGACATTATGTGGAAAAAAGGGCTGCGTGCAAAAGAGACGCGACGCGCGCTCCCTTTTTGAAAGTTGGAACAAAATATTACGGGGTGAGCATCTACTGTAACAGCTGTACCTCTCTTGGTGCTTACACTACGGATTCGGTCCGCAATTTTTGAGCCATTTTCCATTTTCCATTTTCGGAACAAGCCCTTGTAAAGAGAGTTTGGACACCTACGAGAAAGATTCAGATGGTACTGTGCGCTCCGATCTTCGAACGCGTCAAGCACACGGTGACGGCGAATCAGCCCCTGTGTGAATGCGTGTGACCGCCGACGCCACCTCTTCCCTCATACGCACGTAGTCTAGGTTGAAGGCCCGGGGTCGTGAAGGCTACTCAAGTGGCTCATGTAATGGAGGCGGTTCGTGAAGCGTCGTGTGATGTGCTCGGTTGACCACACACAACAAAGGTCGCAGGTGTAAAATCTTGTCGAAAATGCCGTTCTTCGGGGCGGCCTCTGGGTCGTGACGAACTCCCTCTTCGAGCTCCCTCTCTCCCTGACTCCCAACTCTTGTTTCGCCGGTGCGGGTCGCTATTTTGACTGGTCGCTTTACTTTTGTCATGTGTGTTCTCCATCCCTCCCGCGGGTCTCCGTACGATTCACCAAGCCAACACAAGTCAGGGACATCCTCTTACGATTCACCAAGCCCACACAAGTCAGGGACATCGTTTCATCTTCCATCATCACACGAGAGAGAAGCAGAGCCTGACCGAAAACAGAGTCGGACAAGAGCGCCGTCCAGATGCTTGTGCAGAGGAGGCAGACGGGCAGGGGTGTAGCTCCCGACGATGAACTCAAGGTTTCGCAGTTGTCTAGACTACATACAATAGGTGACGTAATATACCACACCCCCTGGTCTGATTTTCAAAAGTCTATTCTCCACACCACAAGGAGCGGCGGAGCCAAAAATGGCGGTGTTGGAACTGTCTTGTCGAGAGCTTTCCGAAGATGTCCGGTCTGAGTCATACCTCATTTTCGTATCGGAGTGATGGGAGATGTAGAAATCGACGTGAGGGGGTGTGGTATATTCTGTCACCTACGGTACAAACCGGACTGCAGCAGAAGTTCGAGTTCGCTCCGTGTCAGGGCGACCGGCCCTTGCAGAGAGAGCAAGATGATTATTCCCACTGTTTTTCGCGCATTGACGCTCTCGCTCCTTCACGTGCTCACGCTTACACTTTACTTTCCCTAACGTCGACCACACGGTCCAAAAACATAACTCTTCGGCTGATCGACCCAAAATCACAGTCGGGTGCGGTTGCGGTCACGCGGGGAGATGTTCGAGGGGGTGGAGTCATGTTGCGTTCGAACTGAATAACATCAACGGTAGCAGCCTCCTAATGTTTTTTGCTTGCGACCAACACAACCACCACAGCATCCTGTGCTTTTTCCCATTTTGGTCTCAGTGCCGGCCCACTTGTGAGGAATAACTCTCGTAGAAGTTCGATGTAGTCGTTGTTTGAGGAGCTGATCGACTCTGTCGGCTGATTTCTCTATTTGGCGCTCTTTTCGAGTTTTTCCGAGGGTCTGATATGATTGTGATACACCCGTCGTGCCTCACATCTTGCACGTCGTGGAAGTCCCTCCCCACCTTCGTTCTCGAGCCTGATGAAACATATAAAAAAGAGCGAGCTCGGAACAAACACCGCCGACGATATCTATCGGCTTTCTTTTTGGCACTCAAGACCACGTTGTGCCTGTGGCTTTTGCCCTGTGTAAAGATGGGGCCTTGTGCGGCTGAGCCCGTCGCCCCGGGAGAGGAGCAGGTGGTCTTTTCACGCACGGCTGGAGTCGTGGCGAGCAAGGTCAGCTACATGGACGTCCTCGACCCTGCGAACGACTGGCAAGTGCTGGAGAACCCGGTGAGTTCAATCGAAATTCATGAGGACTTTCTCCCTAAGTTGGCGGTTCGGGGAGGCTCAGTAACGTGGGGCACCCGATTGTTGTTGTTGCATAGGAGGGAGTTGGCACACCGACCATGGGAGGTGATGGCACTGTGTGATCCCATCCGGTCTGGGGAGAAGGCGTGGCGTGAAACTGAAGTTTCTTTTAAGCAATGGAGATGGAAGAAGATAATATCGTTCAATCTTTCCCGGCGCAGTCATGCAAAAGACAACGTTGGAGGAAGTCAGGAGCACCGGCCCTCCCACTCTTCAGTTGCCAGCCCTGTTTGAACAGGAAACAGAGATACTTGCCGTTCATTGTTGCTCTTGTTTTGACGATGAAAAACGTTCCGATCTCTGCCCGATACATTCTAACATGTGCGTTGGTCCAACTGACGTGGAGGCCTTTTGTAGTTCCCGACATGAATGAGGTACTGATTCGGACAGAAGGATCTTGAAGGACAAGGCTCGCGCCTAGCTCCCTCAATGGTGTGAACCTATTTGGGACTAAGTCCGAATATGTGGTAGATCGAAAAGCTGCATATTTTGATATTTTGTGCGAAGGCTAGGGTTGGGGATGCGGACCCTATCGATGAAACTCCGCGGCAGAGGAGAGCATGATCGTACCAGCGGAAGGCACAGCGAGCGACGCTCGTATCTAGCTAGACGGGGAGACGATCGGAACAATAGAGGGCTGACGACAGAGAACCGTATACAACTGCCAGCAGTATGATCCGGGTAAGACATGGTTCGGCGCAAAAGGCATTTCACGCGGGCATTGACCCCAAGGCCTCACGCTGATTGGCCACCACCACCGAGTACCTTGTTCTGGCTGCTCAAGCGTCTGGCCGCTCAAGCGTAGAGCGCCGCCCGGTTGTTGGTGACGTGTTACCAAGGGTAGGAAGAGTGCTCCGTCCTAGAAAGGGATGCATTGTCAGGGTTTCATAACTTGAAGGTAAGAAAGGCGCCCTCCCATGCACCCGGCCCACGGCCACCAGCCCACTCCCATCGTCCACCCTCGCCGGCCAATTGGTTTTCCCCGCCAACGCAGCACGAGAACGACGCCGCTCCCCTCACCTGCCAGTTCAACCGCCGCGGGACCCACTTCGCTGTGGGTGATGAGGCCGGTCGAGTCGACCTCTGGAGCTTTGTGCCGATACGGATGTACGTCAAGTCGCTCGAACTTAGCCACGACCTTCTCGACAAGATATTCCCGCCAGCGACCCTGTCCGCCGACAGCGCCGTTACCACCCCCGCCGCCGCCGTCGCCTCCGAGAAGTCAGGAGCGAGGGCGGCGGCCAAAGACAGGGAGGACGTGGACCACGGGTGGTCTACGACGAGCGTCGGTTGGTCAAGGTGAATGCTGCGGGTGGTGCGTGGCGGCATTTTGTGTTTGGTCATGAGGTTAGAGGCCCGCTCGCGTTTGTGGAGGTTAATACAATAACATCAATGCGTATGGCCTGTACCCGGTACTGCTGTGGGTCGCCCTCTAGTTGCCGCAGGCCCGCCTGCTGCTGTTGGTTGTCTACCCTCTAGGTGTGGCGTAGATAAGTCACTCAGACGTTCGAGCGCATCCATCGTCACTCTTGCCCACCAAACGACACCGCTATCCACGTCATACACGTTGCGATTGGACGGCACCCCAGCACCAGGTAACACGCGGCAAAAGGAAACGCCTCCAGACCTTGCGTAGGTCGTGCTGGAGACTCGCATTTCGCTTCTATTTTTGGACAATCGCGGTACTTCTCTTGCTCGGGCGATTTGCAGTTTGGTCCTCTGCTTGCTCCTTCGATCGTTGGGGATACGTGCGGTGCGATTTGTGTTATGTTTGTTTCGAGTTGCGATTTTTGTGACGACCATTTGTTCTGTCGCAGATGCTCGCGATACATGGTAGCGGCGTACGTCCAGAAGAGGAAGACTTGGCCAGACGGGGAGGAAGTGCTCTTGCCGGGCCTGGTCTTGCTGTGGGACATTGTGGAGGAAGAGGTAAACCGGGCCTGTCGTCGGACCCGATAATTTTTTTTGTTGCTGTGGCGGTCGTGCCGATGATGCTTTTGGTGTTGGTTCTGGTTGTGGTCGTGTCGATGTCAGGGTCGGTGGTTGTCGTGATTTTCGTTGTTGGCAGAGACACCGTTGTGCTTGTGGCGCTTGCTGTCGCCCCTGTCGCGAATTTGTTATTGTTGCTCTGTGCAACATTACACCAAGGGTCTACCATACCCGTGTGAGCATGCTCGCGCGAGCAAGGCAATCCCATACAGTCGATGGACCCGCCGATTCCAGTTATATGCATTCTTCGATACCGCTTGCTGTTGGTTGACTTGTTTGCACTTGGCTTTTTAGGTCCGGTGACCATGTTGTCGTCGTGATTTTTCATTCGACGTTCGACATTGCACAGCTTCCACTACAACACGTTGTGAAAGCACTCAACACAGCCATAAAAATAGCAGCGAAACGAAACAGTGCCCGTGCTCTCACCGTGATGTATTTCCTACGTCCCTACACCTCTAGGAAGTTCTTAGTAACCGTCTCGACCCAATCTAGGTGTTGCCGTTGCCGTCTGCTCTTCGTCTGCCCTTTGGTTACACATCAGGTGGAGGGATGCCTGCGACTGCCTTCCCGCATCGTGCACGCCTCCCTCTCGCCGTCCAACCCTCGCTGTGGAAGCGTATGCTGCGCCGACGGGAGTTCTTTTCTCGCCGATTTTCCTTCTGCAGCCACTACAGCAAATGCGACGGCCACAGCCCTCGCCACGGCTACAAACTGCGGCACCCAGGACGACGCTGCCACGCCAGTCCAAACCCCGGGGGTGGGGTCGTCCTTTGGAGAGGGTGAAGGGGAAGAGCAACAGCAGCAGCAGCAGCAGCAGGATCAGAAGCCACAGGAGGTGGACGAAGATGACTGTACCAGCGATGCGAGAGCGAAGTCGCCGGGAGCGGAGGGGACGACGATTTCAGAAGGGACTGGAGGTGTGTCCCGGGCATACGGCCGCGCTGCCGTTACTGTCGCTGGAAACGGCGAAATGGACGATGCTGACGATGGTGCCATGGACGTTGAGGACGAAAAAGAAGCTAGGGGTGAAAGCGAAGCTCGCACCAACGTTAGCAGCAACAACACTGGCAGCACAGGCAGTTGTTATGCCGAAGACACTAAGAGTTCCAGCGGTTGTGCGGCGGAGGTAGAAGCGGTGTCATCAGCGGAGACGGGTACGGGTGCCGGGGTGGGAGGAGGAGCGCCGGCTGATGGGCATGTGTCGGTCGGGCACAACAGGGGCAACACCGTCGGCAGAGTGGGTGTCGCGAAACTCCGCAAGATTTGGGACCCTGCTGTCCAACGGGTGGAGGAGCTATTCTCGGCCACCACCACAGCGATCACAGCTGCTGCTTCCATCGTCTGCGAACGCAGCGCTACCAGCGGCAGCGGCAGCATCAGCGGCGAATCTGTGGACGGCTCCATATCAAGCTCAAGCAAAGTAATTTCCGGCAGCGACTCAATGTCTAGATCAGGCAGTAGCGTGCGGGGTGGCAAGGGAGAAGTAGAAACGGATGCCGCGCGCAAAGAAGCCCACCTCTCGTCGTCATCATCACCGCCGCTGCCGTCGCCATCATATGTTGGGGGCACTGCGTTCAGCAGTGTGTCTGGCGGTACAAGCAGCGGAAGCAGTGCAAATAGAGCGGTGAACCGAGCGGCTATTCAGGCTGGGAGGGTGGCTTGGTGCGACGACGGGGAGACGTTTTTTCTGCTCAATCACGAAGGTGGGGCGTGGAGCCTGAAGTTGCTCGCTGTTGCTGTTGCTGCTCTCAATGATGTCGTTGTTGTTGGTAATGCCCGTCCCCGCTGTTTTACTGAACCACCTAACCTCGTCCTGAGTTCTACCTGCTGTATATCCTTCCCTTGCACGACAAGCCAACGAGATCCCGATCACAGGCTGGCCCAAAGGAGGTAGTATTATATTTCTAAAGAGCATGTTCTGTACAGCCTAAAGAAGCGCATTGGCGTTATTTTTTTCAGGTATCTACCCGCACCCGATGCTTCTGTGAATTCTGCAACACTTTAGAAACCCTACCATATACTTCTGCGGGGTCTGCGGCACTTCCGATACCGCACCCAAAACCTACAAACCATACGGGACTCCCCGTTAATATGTGTCTGAACATAAGATGGTGGTACTGATGTTAGTGGGTGAGCACCGGTTGGAATCCCGCATCAACAGGACGTTGATGATACGCATGGGGGCGAAGAGGGAGATAATCAAGCAGTAGCAAGATGCGCTTCTTTCCAGCAGACGAGCAACGAACGACGTCCGACAGAGATGAGTAGGGTACGCAAGTGGGAGTGTTGGACCTCTTTCCGTTCTTATATTTGTTCCCACCTCGTTCCGTCACCACCCTCGTGTTGTGTCGCCTCCAAGCTCTGTTTTCACTTCGAAAACAGTGCACCCTCCAGGGTCTTGTGTTTATTCCTCTGTTCGGAGGGGAGAACAGCAATGGCCCTGGTATTGGCCGCATGAAAAAGCCCGATCGCACTTTGTGAGGCCGGTGCAATCACGCGACATACAGTCCGGTCGTCCCGGTGGTCTAGTGGTATCCTCGTAATCCGCTAGTCGCAGAGGTCGTGAGATCGAATCCCATGGGGTGAAAAATTTTGTAAATGTGCGGGTGAAAGCGAAACATAGCTGACAAGCTCTCGTGAGTACCAAACTTCAACGTTAGCACCGTTGACGAGGGAAAGGGGTGGCTGGACCCTTCTCGCGATAAAAATAAAAATTCAGCACGCACTGCAGGAGGAAGGTGGGGCATGACAAGAGATATAAAGACGAAAAAAGCCCTGGTGTTTACCCCCGCCTGTGTGACCCTGGATGTTGTAGTTGTACGAAAAAAAAACACTGAAAAGTGTAGTACTCTACATGCGCTGAAAAGTGTAGTACACGTCTCACCACGAAAAATGGGGGGACTGTCGCCATAGTAAATAGGACGAAAACACACACACACACAGTTGCAACGTGCGGTAGTACCGCGTGCCCTGTAAACGGCAGACAATTATCCCTCGGCAGTGTGCGACATTTTCCGGGACCAAACTTGCAGATTGATACGTTAACGAACGGGCGGGGGAGGAATGGATACAACTGGAATTGGACGCACGAAAGCAAAGCCTATGGTTGCAGCAAGGTTAGGGAGGAGCGCGACGTTAGCGCCCAAGCCTGAACGGTACTGTAGCACCGCTGTCGCTCCTACTGTTCCGCTTCCCTAAACCTGCCCTGCGACAACGACTGTAGTGTTTGTGTCAAAAGAAGCAACCCGCTTCGATTAAACGATTGCCATCACCGGCAACACGGTCATCCGGTCCCAGGTTGCCTTGGACCCCAAGTTGTCGCAGGGCAGGTGTAGTCCCACGGTTCGTTCGCAACGTGAGAGCAACACAGAATCGAAGGCCAGGTCTCTCCTTCAGGCAGGCATGACGGACATCAGCACCCTTCGCTGCTTCGTCTTTCGTGTTTCGTTTTGATGCGCAGGCAACCTGCTCAAGATCAAGACCCAATCCGACGGTTCACTGTCGCTGCTTGCTAGGGCAGATCCGCAAGGGGGCGCTTCTCCCGCCACCCTGCAGGTGACGACATGCATGACGCCTAGATTGAAACCAGCCGCTCTCGATACCCGGTCGCACGGCAGGGACGACCTCACGCTCTCCTTCTGGCCATCCTTGTGCCGCGGGACCCCCATGCCATAGGCGTGGTAGTCTCCCTGACCAGGTTCAGCTTGAAACTTCAAGTTGTCGAATTCCGTACACATAACGTGATCGGTGCATGGGGTGAACACAGCTCGTGATTAGAACCCTCCTTTTCCCTAGCACGAGATGCTGCTCTACTATTTCGACGATGGTGGTTCTGGCACAAGAACGGCATCGGAATTTTCTCGTTTAGTATCGATGTAGGGCGTATTATACGGCACCAAGACTGGATAGTTTGAACATCCTAGAGCAACCATCTGATGAACTTCTCTATCGGGATTTTTCCACCTGAAGTACATGAGCGAGCAGATTTTTCTCCGAAGACATCAAACACGAAGCGACGCTTTCGTTGTGCGTGGCGCGCCTGTTTTGTACAAGCGTGCAAAGATCGAAGTCCCTAGCGGTACGTGAAGTATTGTCATGCCTACCGAATGCGAAACATTTGCTTAGCCGGGATGCCCAATCGACCCATGACGTATCCGGTTTGGCACGGCCAACGCAAGGATGTTGTCCAGCTTCTGGTTCATCCTTGTGGAACGTAGCCTGGGCCGACGAAAACCCGGCATATCGCTCCGTCCCGGCATTGTAGGGAGGCGAGGTCTATGGTTCAGCATGCGTTTACAATATTTCGCCCCCAGATGAATATTGCGTTGACGGTTCGGCACCTTCTGGACAAGTTCTAGAGTGCAAACACGTAGACATGACCCGGCCGTTTCTCCCGCCCCGGGTGTGGGCTCTCAGACGCCGTCTCGTTTCGCCGTTTCGTTGTTGTTGTTGTTGTTGTTGTTGTTGTTATATTCACGTTAAACATTCGTTCCGATCCCTGTTAGGTACCTTCAAACATCCTTACCAGTCCAGTTGACGCGGACGCCTACCCGAATCGGGTTAACTACGAACAATCAACAGGTCAACTACGAACAATCAAAGAGAAGATCATTGGGTAAAAGGGTTACGATAACCCTCTCCCAAAACCTCAAACAACGGTACTCATACCCTTTTCTGCAGATGTGCGTTTTTTCATGTCTCCGCCTGACGAGTTGGGTGACCCCCGATCCCGCGCACGCGTCTGAGGCTTGTTTGGGTCGCTCGTTTGTCCGCCTGGTTTTTGTTCCTCAGTATTTTCCCTACCCCTACCCCTAACCCTAGCCCTGACCCTAACTTGTTCTGACCTTGTTCCATCCAATATGTGAACGTGCATCATCGTAAAAGCTCGCGCCCGATGGAGACAAGGTGCTCATCGCTACGGCCACGAGAGGCTTGTGCCTGGTGCCCACGGAGGACCTGGACCTCGTGAAGGCAGAGCCGTTCGGAGAAAAGTACGTGGTGTTGTCGTCTTCGTCGTTGTTGTTGTTGCTGATGGTGCTGGTGGCGCCGGCGCCTATGTGTGTGTTTGATAATGATGACCGGGAACCAGGTAGAGTATTACCTGCTGACGTGTTCCGCTGGATTTTGCTGTTTCTCTACCGTGGCCGCTTGGTCGTGGTCGCGAAATCACAGGTGGTATCTACTCGGTGAAATTCATCCTGTTGTTTTGCACGTGTGCACCACCGTGTTGGACGTGACATCCTAATTTGCCGGGCCGATTTTCAAAACTTGATGTTCCACCGCATGTCGCCCCCGAAAAAGGTGTCGTTTGAAAGATCTTTTTCGGGAGCTTTCGCAATGCGTTTCACTGAGCAGCGGCACCCCCTCTTACTTTCAGTGCAGCAACTGAGCGTTGAAACGAGGCTCAAGAGGGTTTTCGTGTCCACGGTCAAAATACAGCAACTTGTTTTCGCCCGTGGCTTATTCGTCGTTCTAGTGTGGCTGTCCTTTAACCCCTCTTGTAACATTTACCGGAAATGGTCACACCTGACGTGCTCGAATGATCGCCTGTCTTGGGCCACATCGCTGTCGAGTTAACTTACCCTGAATGGTCGTGTTCTCGGCAAGTGGGGAACGCGGCGAGAGATCAACTTGGACCGGGCTCAATCTTTTTCGGTGTTGCGTTTAGCGTCGGCACGCCATCGTTGACCATTGCCCGATTTACCACCGTGTTCCGTCGTGATGTCACCAACATGTTGGGCCAAGCTCCAAACCTTGATTGTTGCCGAGAGGGTGCCAATTGCGTTTCGGATACGTGTTTGAAAAGCTCTTGAATGAGATCTTTCCACCGACACTGTGTATTGCACCGCCGGTACTTCTTGTCCTAGACGGCATTCGAACGCTTCATAGTTGCTCCGCAGGGGATTTGTCACACCGGCGAACACGGGCCCCCGGCAAGCTGGATAGGAATAGACCTGTCGCTTATCACGCTCCTCCAATACTTTCCCCAAGATACATCATCCCCCTAAACAATGGTTGGATAATCAAACGTGTACATGCACTATGTGAAGCTTGGGGCCACGGGGGGCCAAAGCCCGTTACTGGGGAGCGGCGACTTTGGGCGTTATCCACGGCAGAGGACACGACGGCAGTCGGAAGCGACGCCTGACCATCGTTGGCAATCCCTCAAGGGTGAGCAGCCTTTTTTTTTTTTTATGTGCATTGGCCTGCAGGTTATAGTGCCGTTCTTGTTTTTTTTTTTAATGTGCATTGGCCTGCAGGTTATGGTGCCGTTCTTGTTGCTTGTTTGTTTTTTATGTCCATTGGGATGCAGGTGATGGTGCCGTTTTGTTGTTTTTTTATGCGCCCCCGGTGCTGCTTGGTGTCTGCTTGTTTCCCTGTCTGGTGATGTTCCCGTCGGCAGAATCTGAAGGTGACTCCCCCTCGAGGGGTTCAGTTGTCAACGACCAAACAACTGATTCAGGAACTCCCGCTACTGTACTCACTGGCGCGAACCCCCTCGTCAGACCCGAGACGACAAAACAGATCTCTTCTTCTTCGGTCTGGGAGGGGGGCAGCCCGAGCGCATAGACACGCCCCGCCGAGAGGGGGTCCTCGCCCTAGCGTGTTCCCCATGGCGCCCCTTGCTGATGTTTCTGTGCCCTACAGGCGAGGTCTACTTCAAGGAAGAGGTGCGTGCAGGTAGCGCTTGTTTGCTAGCAAACCCTCCGCCGTTGCCTGTTTTCTACAGGTTATTACGTGTGAGTTTCAAGTTTCAGATTTTGGGTCTGACGTTGTGCTTTCGGGATTTTCGAGGTTAGGTTTTGGCAGTCCCCTCCCACCCCACAATTACCGCGTGCATCAACAGCCGGCTCCGAGGTAACGAGTTCCACAAAATCATATCAGCGGCTCGAACAACTTACGTGTATACTGACTGATGTCATGATGTGTTTGGTGTGTATGTTATCAACGTGGACTTGAAT
Source organism: Ectocarpus sp. CCAP 1310/34 (assembly GCA_902602495.3). NCBI lineage: Eukaryota > Phaeophyceae > Ectocarpales > Ectocarpaceae > Ectocarpus > Ectocarpus sp. CCAP 1310/34. Next base: position 83,242 of record CACKRE030001936.1, on the reverse strand, counting down.
CTCGCACTTTCCCGGCTGACAGTCGACAAGTCGCCAATCTGTGGGTAACAATAATTGAAGAGTGCGTTGGAGTCGGGGCTCGCCCAAGAGGGAGCCGTGGAAGAGCATGGATAAGGAGGCAGTGTGTGCATCCCTGTGTGTTTCTTAAGATTTGACTCGCTTTTTCTATACTGCATGAAACACGCAATTTTTCCGAGGTGCATTGCGTGTTCCTACGGTTGATTTTCGTCCCTGTTCGTGGTTGCTCAGCCATAGTTTTGTAATTGGTTTGTCCTTTGTTCTACGAAGTGTGTTGAGTTGTTGTCCTCTCACGATGTTCAGCGAACTACTCTACACAGCTGGTCTGTACCACCTAGAGTAGGCAGTACAGGACACATCACGAGAGACTCGAAACGCTGGACTATAATATCCACAAGGTAGGTATTTGGAGAAGCCTGGTATCGACTAATACTTAAGAAAATACATATAACGGCAGCAATGTCCGTAAGTCGGGGCCGGTATTAGTTCCATTGAAGAAGCTTACGTCAACGAATCGAGGGAGCCACGTAAGAACACCGCGGCATACAACACCCGCGCTTTCACGCTTGGCCAGGTTGGGTGTGCGTCTTGCCATGGTTTCCGGCGCTGCTGAAACGGTTAATGCGTCCAACTCCCATGCCTTCCCCCCCACGGCTCGAAACCCTCGTTCTGCGTAGGTGCTCAAAACAGATTTCCCCGGTCCCTGGTACCCGTCCGGCTACGTCCTCATCGACAACAACGTGGTGAGGTGTTCTGTGTTTTCCACGTGAATTCGCGGGTCTTGAACGATTGCGCTGGCGCAAGACTTTGCTCACCCAAGTTGTCCATGAGAAGTAGTCCCAAGCTGAGCAAGAAGGACCGCTCCACACAGGCAGGCAGCCCCCCGCGTTAAGGGACCATCCTTTTCAAACGTTTTTAGACAGGCTTTGCTTTTCGCGCATTTTGAACTAAAACGTCAGTTTCAAACCGTTTAGGGGTCGGGAGAACATCTTCAACGAGGAGAGTGCTCCATGACGCTATGGACTTAGGCTATTGCACAATGACATGGACACGCTGATTGCCTTGCACATATCATTTTTGTGTGAATGATCGCACCCCCCCAGACTTCCGCAGTTCGATTTCTCCACAACCAAGAGGGTGCGGAAAACGGACCATAAGTAAACCGAAAACTCTTGACAGAGCTGCGCTTCCACCTCTCCGGATCTTTGGAGCGCTGTGTTACTTTCCATTGATTCCGCTTTTCATTCTACGCTTGCCTCTCTCCGGATTTGTGTCTTCCGCTCGTGTAAACCTTTGGTCCCCCGCCTCCGCGCCCCAATGTATCCATTCGCATTTTACCCCAGTCTCTCCCTCGGGTCTCACATGCCGAACATCTTCTCATATTATTAGCAAATATGTACGGAGTACGGACATGTCCGGGCTATCGTACATTCAATACTTCGGGGTGCTGGGCTGGGCAGGATGTTTGGAGCTCGCACAGAACGTTTTTTTTCCCGCTTTCTATGTACATGTTCACTCCGCCTCTGCCTCGCCCGCTCGCGGAAACCGGACGAACCGCGCCACCAACCGTACCGGACGCCTCAATCAATCTTGCACGGTTCATAGGTCAGATCTGAGACGATTTTGTCTCTCAGCGGGCCCGCTCGCAACTCTTTCAACTCCGCACTTGGACGCTTCACTCCGCATGTACATTTCCCGCTCTAAGCGCCACATTCCGCGCACATTCAGCTTTCTGCTGCAGCGGACTGTATTCAGTTTTCACACGATGAAAGACGAATAAACGGCGGCCGCACTTCTGGCGGTGGCGGCCGCGCGTTCCTAGCAAACATGGAACGTGCATGGCGCTGCTGACCCTACGTCTAGGATACAGTCTTCGGGTATGTATCTGCGTTGAGCCACATGACATACAGCTTTGTCGTGCTATGTTGACATTTGTATGTCGCGTCCGGGCGTCCTGGACGTTTTTCTGTAACATAGATGTGAGCCGGTTTCCCGCTCTGTCCCTCACATACCACGACCATCCTCTACACGTACATATCTTCGAGAAAACAAATTCAGACCTCACCAAACACGTTCAGCTGTTCATGTGTGTACACTTTGTTCGTCACGAGTTTTTGCACGTCAAGCCTTTCTGTTGGTGTATGCAGAATTAACAAGAAAATCGCAACAATCGTTGTTTTTTTTCTCTTGCCTTTTACTTGACAGCCCGTGCGCGTGTGTCATCAATGATGCTGCTGCATGTATTCTAGTGCTGCTGCTTGCTGCACGAGCACTCTTCTTAACCTTTGATCATGACGCAACACGCTGAATTTTTCATGTTGATGATTATGACACGAATTGAGTCGCCCTCTTGCTTTCTTCACACAGCCATTTTACTTTTTCCAGCCAACTTGCTACAGGCCCCCAGATATGTGGAGTACCACGTATCGCGTATGTTGGAATTGATCTACTAGCCGGGGGGGCGAAAGCCGCCGATCCCCTTTTACCGTTCATGTGTCAACCTTTACCGCTCGTCCCGCCCCCACCTCCCTCTGGGATCTTCTGTTTCTTTCCGGCCGTGCCGTCCATCCCTGTGGCTGCTCGTGTGGGGTCACCTTTGACAGGATTATCTCGAAGCAGAAGACGAGCTGGACACAGTGGTGATGACTGGTCCGGGGGGCGAGGTAAGCATCCAGCAGCATGATGCCTGATATCACACTCCCTCGCACAGACCGATGCCATACAGCATTCAGTCGGATACACAGCAGTACCATGACATTCGACCACGCCCGTCTATGCTCATCATCCGCAGTAAAACCTCGGCACCGTCCACCGCCATCACCACCGCCAACAGCATCAACAGCATCAACAGCATCAACATCGAAACAACACTAACGAACCAAGTACATGGATGTTATCAGGTGTTGAGCAAGACCCAGGCGCACGAGGTAGTGGTGCCCTGGCAGCACGAGGCTGTCGCCCAAGAGGACTCGTCGTTGGGAGAAAAGGAGGAACCGGTAGACGTGGAGGGCGGCGAGGACACGGGTGATGAGCAGGGAGCGTGGGTCCGCTGTTGTTGTTGGTGCTGTTGTGGTTGTTATTGCTGTGGCTGTTGTTATTTTTGCTTTGGCTGCTGCCGCTGTAATTTGGTTGATGTGTTCATACTATTTGTGCCTGGGCTCTATCCAGTATCTCAGACAAAAATCGATCTTGTAGATGGGGCATATCTATTCGTTTCCCCCTTTTTCTTTGCACCAGCACTTTTGTAGGCGTGTTCACCTTCTTGGCTGTCATAACTTCTCCATATCTGTTAGTTTCAGGTACCTAACCCAAATGTTTCCGCGATAACCTATCTCACAACCAAGCTTGTGATGGGTGACGCGCACTTCAGGTTTTGGTGGCGCAAAACAGCGGTGACTCTCTCCCTCCCTCCCTCCCTCTCTCTCCCTCTCTCCCTCTCACACACACACAGTTCATGGCAGATAGAGCTGTTTTGTGTTTTCAACCGCACTGAGACTGACGTCTTTTCATTGGTCAGCCGGTTAGCGCGGTCGATGCTAATAACAATAATAATAAAACACACACACACACCTGCCCCTGGCGCACAGAACTGTGGGCGGACACCCAACCTGGCGAGCTACGGTGGATACCAGAAAGGGAAGACTCCTGGCCGTCCGAAGGCGGGAGCGAGGATGGATCGGGCGGACCTAGGAGTTCTCCGAGGTGAACTTTAGGTCCTGTTGACGTTATTGCCCTAACATGAATAACCTTCATTGGCCACTATTGTCAAGCACAGCCTCTTCCTGTTGGTGATGTTTGCGAACCACTCGGGGTGCACCCCATTTTGTCGATTCCCACTTGTTTGGTCTGTTTCTGTCATTGACTGAAAAATACTTGATAGTCGTGCCGGTTAATACTTCGAGTGTTACTGAATCATTCAATTGCAGGGGAGGAGGGCAAGAGAGCTTTGCGGGGCCCCTGGCGCGTCTGCTGGGCGCCACGCCGGCGTTGCTCAAGGAAGCGCGCAAGAGGTTTGGGTCTTCTGGCATGTCGGAGAACGATTTGGGGGAGAAGCGCAGGTGACAGGCCACTGTAGTCAGCGTCGCCTTGGTTGAGGTGTCGCCATAGAAACGGACGGCTGCGAATGCAGAATGTTCTGTTTCAACTTGGTCCATCCCTCCCCTTGTTCACGTCGAAACCATGCAAGTGGAGGCGGTGCGAGACCAAACAGCCCGAGGAATATAGTTCCAAAGGTGCTGGAAGATGTCCCCATGCAAGTTGGTACCGGTTAAACAGCGTGTTGTTGTTGAGCACCAAAAACGCTGGCAGGCAACGGAAAGGGAGAAGAGTGAAAAATTGATTACTACGCCAACGGTTCCGGTCCCGGTATTACGCGGCATTAGTGAAGTCGGTTGCCGTGTATCAAGAAAGGAGAGCTCGCGTTAAACAAGAGGAGTATGCTACTTGTTTGGTACTCTGACGAGTGTCAGGCGTCTTGTGTGAGGCGGGCCAAATCCCTTGACGCTAGACGGGGTCTTTCCCAGAGACCCCGAGTGCTGCACTCACAACGGACATTACTTGCTTGGAACACCAGGAAATTGGTTCCCAAGATGATGGAGGATCTCGCCATCAAGAAGAAAAAGAACGACGAGGAGGCGATCAAGCGCAAGCGGAAGCTGGAGGAGGCAAGGGCGAAGGCGAGGCGCAACCGCGAGAGGAAGGCCGCCGCAGAGGTCGAGAAGGCGGCCGAAAGGGCGAAGGAGGCGGAGATGAGAGCGGCGGCTGCGAGAGCCGCAGCTGAGGAAGAGGCTGCACGAAATGGGGCAAGCCGGTTTTGGACTCTGACTCGTGTGGATATTTTGAGCGTGGTTTTGCGGACGTATCAAAGTTAGAATGGTATTGAAGACGTTCTTGATTGTTGGAAGTTAAAACGTTGAACCGTTTTCCGGGCGGTTTGCGGGTGAACACAGGACAGGGGACGATTATGTCGCTTTTCTGGTGGCATTTGAGACAGAATACCTAGAGGGAGATGGGTTGGTGGAAATACCTTGTTCACGCGATAACTTATTTCTGTGGCGGGAATGGTTTTTGCTGGAGACGACGCCTCATTTTTGCGGTTAGTCCTTTCCGTGCGAGTTCAACAACCCTTTCCATCCCAACCCCGCGCGCTATTCCTCCGCATGTTTTTCAACTCGGGTACTTGTTTCCCGCGCAGGAAAGTGATAAGCGCCGCACGGACACAGCCGAGGCAGCAGAAAATGTCCGGCATCCCATGGTAGGCGTCCAAGCGCCCTTGCCTACGAGCGGGAATATGAAGGGGAGGGGTGCGGCGGGTGGCGGGGCGATCGGGGGTACTCGCGATCCTTTCGATGGCGGTGTCAGAGGCGACGACGGTTCGATTGCTGCTGCTGCTGCTGTGCCCCTCTTCACTGACACTGGCGCGGACGCAGATGTTCACACGCTCATGCCTCCCCCCGACGACTGCCCCCCGTCAACCGACCGCAGCAACGGCTGTGGTGGTGGCTCTGTGGGTGGAGCGGCGGCGGATGCAGCAGCGTGGCTAGCTGCCAACGCTCCTGGTGACGGGGCGGGCCAAGTCGCGTCATCCACCCTCGTACCTGCGACGTCGTCATGGGGGTCCCGTGGGCTGGTGCCGGAAGGCGCTAGGGCTGCCGCGAGCGCTGGAGTGATTTCAGGCGAGATCATGCCGGTGCCACCAGCTGTGCTTGGCAGCGCGAGCAGTAGTGTTGTTGGTGCTGGCTGGCGCCGGTACGCTGAGGAGCGTGACGGATCGGCACGCTCAGAGGGCCGCGGAGGAGGTGCCGGTAGGGATTATCTGCAGCGTCAGGATTCGAGCTCTGTCGGTGGGTCTCGGTCGCTTTTTCATGGAGCTGAGGACCGAGGTGAGCAGGTGCGCGGAGGGAATGTGTCTACGGATCCCAGTTATCTCGGAACTGCCGGACAAGTCACAACGGGTGGCGGTGGATCACGGACACTTCCATCGGCTTCCACGATGACTGTGGTTTCTTCGGAAAGCGGCGATCGTCCGACACCCGTGTTGAGAGGAGACGGAAGGGTTCAGCCGCCATCGTCGTCATCACTGCCATCACATATTCCTTCTTGGACTCCTTCGCCGCCTTCACGAACTGAACAGCAACAGCAGCAGCACGCCTTTCACGGGTTTTCCATGTTGGCGGAGGCGGTGGCACAGGGTCGTCTTGGTTCACCCACAGGTGATCATCCGACCAACACTGTCGCAGGACGGCAGGATGACACAGAGTCGCGCTAGTTAGTAGTGGAGAGAGACTCGAGGTGTATATCGGCTTTACTCACCATGTCTCGGAAATAGAAATAGAGTACACCGCAAGACCGAGCCCTCGTCTTCTGTTGCAAGGTGCAGCGTGGCCAGCCCATGGTTGCATCCACGCCGGCGGTAGTACGAATAACTGTACAGGAGCATCCTTTGAGTTTGACCGGCGACTCCTTGTTGACCCTAGCGGGAGAGAGCTGCTGATGCCGTCAAGGTTGAAGTACACCCGATATCTTTGAGAGATTTCGGTGCGCGTCTTTTGGGTCTGACAGCCTAATTACTGAGAATGAAGACGGGGGGAAAGATTTCACCTAGTCAGCTTCTTTGCTCTCACGAAGCACCTTGGGGTCACGGGGGCGGGATCGTACCTATAGAAATGGCCTAGGAGTGTGAATAATAGGTTTCAGGGGTGGGGGTAGTAGCGCCTGTGAGAGGGGAGATCGGACGATGAGGGTGGCAGTCGCGGCACCGGCGAATCTCGCTACTCGGCCCATCCTCTTGCACGGTAGGGTACACGCATTACCGTCGCCGGAGCTGGGTTTGGGATTTTGCGTACTGAGACCAAAAGGGGTCTACAGTGTATACTTGATGCTTTTCTTAATTAGACAACACAAACGATGTCTATCCAGGGTCAGGGGTTTGAATCCCGGCGTAACCTTTTTTTCTTGCAAAGCGAGTTGTTCTCTCGCTTCAGTTCCTGGCCTGGGTGGAAAGCGCTAGTCATGCGGATACAGAGGGAAGAGAGTGCCGCATTCGTCTCGCATTAAAAGTCGAAGGAAAATATCGCAGGAAGGGTGCGTAGGGGACCTCAAGGAGACAAACCCTTGTGTGTAACGACCGGTTGGAGTAAACGGCAAAAGTTGAGTGCTGTGAGCGCTGAATTGAAGTGACAAAGGAAAAAAAAAGTCTTCAGATCGATCCGCAATTAATATATATTATAGTATCAGCAGAGACAACCTGTAAACTACGGCTTTCCGAGTAGCACACGGCGACATCCCCTATACGGGTAACAGGTCCAACAAGACAGTTTGGTGGCCATCTTGTGAAACTGACTGCATGCCGTACTCTTTTCTTTCGGGAGCAAAACAGAGTCCTAAATCTGACCTTTTGTTTGTAGCCAAGCAAAAACTTTTAATTTCTCATCAGCATCGTCTACACGCCAGCTTCCAACAAATCTTGCAACAAGGTTGGGTTCAACCTCTAAGTCCACGAACGACTTGTCGCCCATAACCGACTAGCCTTACGGGACAGAGAAAGTACATGCAAGGGTTAGAACTCCGTGTGGCATACTCATAATATCAACATTTCAACTTCACTCTGCGTTCCTCCATATATGCTACACAACGGTGCGCATCAACTCGGCCTTAAGCCTGGTACTACGAGTATATCAGAGGTGAACAATCGGGCCACATGACCGCTTCACATTTTGTTTTGTTTCGTACTCAAAAGTCTACAGTGGTATCATCCTTAAGCGTATTAACTGCGAAGAAAGGGCATGAAAAAAACAAACACAAAGGCTTCGTAACCCTGTACCTCTTATGACTTATACGTGCCCCTTTGGCACAGCTTTACGGGAGGCTTTTCGTTGACTGTGATGTATTTCTGATTCCGTAAGCTACCAGCTCGTGGTGCTGCCTCGCAAGTCCCGCCTCCCTAGTCATACCGATGTATATGCTGGTTTGCACCGTCATCGAAACCCAAAAATCTCTTCCGCGACGACCAGATTGCCACAATTACCACGAAAAACTCCAAAACTATGCCATCCGTAGACAACAACACAAGGGACGAAACCCCAAATAAAAGTAGAGGCTGACGCTCAGACTCCTCGGGAAGCGTAGTAGCAGAAATACAAAGATGTAATTCTATGAGACGCCAAAGTCTAAAGGATCAGGCGAATGGCAGTTCCGTGCCGAACAACAACTAAGGCAGCTCTTCAAGCAGGACCGAGAGAACCGGGTCGGGAGCGAAGAGAGATCCTGTTGCTGCTGAAGAAACAGTGCACACGACCACCACCATCACTATCACAGTCGATCCCAGAGACATCACGAGGGCGAACAGAACCACTCCCTCGCTCGACAGCTCCTCGGCGTACAGGATCGTCGCGACGGCAAATGTGGACGCTTCCGGTACCAAGAGCCAAGGGCCGTGGCACGTGCGGAACGTGCGTCCGGGGGTGGGAGGCATGGGGATCAAGGAGAACAAAGTGACGGCAAGGCAGTCTGAAATTCGAGTACATGCCATCACCTAATTTTCAGGTGTGGCGAGACGCGCGCACACTCAATCGAGAACACTAGCGTTACTTGTCGATAGAGCACGAACATCATGCGCACAAGAACAGGTGACCGAAACTCAGGAGCAGCGAGACGAGAATACTCAACCACGTGAAATGTATGAAGAGTGCGGTGTCAAGGTTATTCCCTCTGAGCTGCTCAGTCAGACCGGGGATCGGCTTCATCGGTCCAAGACCTCCTCTCTCTCGACACTTACTTGCCAACGGCAACGTATAACGCTAGTTCAACTCGGCAAGGAGGGCACCCCGGCTTGGCCGCGTTGCGCGCGGTCCTCTGCAGCCGTACATGAGTTGGACTACACAACGCGCAGCACGACGAAGCTAGATGCGGAGTGCAAACCCCATGTAGCCACGGGGCGGCACGTGGCTTTGTCTCGACTTTACGTCTGTCGACAAACTTGAGGACTGGCGGTGTTCACAGCAGGAAGGGCTTCGAGAGAGAGCAAGGAAACCTGTTCAGGAAGGGGGGGGGCATAGCCAAACTCTACTTGTGACGAACGAGGCGTCAAGTTCGACGTTCGACTCACCCCCACTGACTGAGTGCTAACTTGCGTGCGGCAGTCATTGGGAAAACACTGATTACACTCGACACCACGTGAGTATCACTTACCCCCCGACGACGCAGCTGTCGTCCGCTGAGGAACAAAAAAAAACGATAACGTACCAGGCAACACACACATCTGCTTTCCAAGGGAGCAAGAACGACAGGTTTGGACTAGTGCACAATATTGTTGTGCACTAAGCATGCGGTTGATGAGACCATATGTTCAGCTGATGGGGTCATGCCATTTACGTGTCTTTCGTAATAAGTGTCACTGGCCACGGATCCGCTACCGTATTACAAAAACCCTTCGACCACCAGGCAACAATTCTGGACTGTCCCAGGCCACCTTCCAGCGAGCTCTACTTCTCTGCCATGGAAATTCTCGCGAAGAAGGGACTGTCTTCGCAAGGCAGTTATGTCAGTCTAGGCTACATTCTACCTCGCGCTGGTCTCGGAGCTTTTGTCTCGGCAGATATCTGTCTTTGAGATCGGGGTGCGCTTCGAACGACTGGACGAGCGTTGACAGGACATGTCGACAATGTTGGTGCACACTCATTGACCTTTACATTGGGAACAGCACAGAACCTTTGCGCGCATGCCAAACTTCCCGACACCCGAAACGCGCTTGTTGTCCTTCTTCTCGAGCCTACCATGCCGCAACATATATTGAAGCGATTGTCGCATTGCGACGTGTGCTTCCTGCCCGAAAGGCGACGGAACACATTGATTTTTAACGTTTCGTCGCGAGGGAGGGTTGCTAGCCGCCACCACGGCTCTCACATGGGAAGGAGTACGCCCACCAGGCGAGGCTAAACGAGGCCGTCCGCAGGAAGCTCGAGTTGCCCAGCACAAAGAACATGTACAAGAACCCCGCGATGAAGTACAGGGACCTGGACAGCACGTCAAACTCCCCGTTGATTCGCGTCCAGGCGATCGCCGCCGCCGAAGGGGGAGCGATGAACAGAAAATAGATGGGGTGTAACGCTCTGCTCAGGAGCATGCTCCTAGGGGTTCCGCTGGGGGTATCGCGCGGAGCCAACGTGGACCTGGGCATGCGATGAGAGACGGCGGCGTCCTTCGCTTCTGCCCGCTTTAATTGACGATCTGTTGTGGCAACACCGACGTTGTTCGAGCTGCAGCGACCACGCCCCTGAAGAGGGAAGACGGCTGTCTGGGGCGCGTTCCCGTTGGCAACAGCGGCCGCTCCGGCGGATTCTCCCCGAAACGTGGGCGGTCGGGAAGGTGTCTCTTGCGCTGGCTTGCAAACCCTCCGGTCGCGTGCTGCATTCACGTCGTCGCCGCTGCCGCTACCCTTGCCTTGCTGGGTGTGGACGGCAAGGGTGGCGAAGGGCGAGAGTATGAAGGTCGGACAACGTCACCCCCAACAAAAAACGACACCCTACACTGAAGCAACACGCGTATAAGAAACACTTTTTAGGTTGTTGCTGTTGTCGTCCGTATCTTCACACCACAATGTGCCCTGAGGCTTGCGCAGCACCTCTTCTCCCGTGAGCCTGAATGCAACAAAAACGAGTTCCCACTGTGACGAGCCAACAAAACCCAAGGCAGCACAAAAAGGAAAGAAGCGCAAAAGAACAACTCATAACTCTCCACGACTAAGTCGATAGCAACGAGAAGAATCTGCGGACAAGATAGGCCGCCATGTTTGGTAGTACATGAGAACCGTCTGTAGTTGCAAGCGAGACGTCCAACACCACCCCGATCATACCGGGAACCTTGCCAAAGATGCTGGCAAATCAAGGCACTGCTGTACATGCACCAACAGCAACAGGGCTTGCCCTTACGATAGAATGGAAGGCAAAGTAGAACCCTGAACTCGTTTCAGCGATGAAATCTGAGAGCGAGCGTTGCTCGCTTATCCCCGATCCATAACATACTTCTTCCACGAGGACACTTTGGTGCTTGGAAACCCACGGGGGAGTAAGTTCTGTCTGAGATCGCATTCATCCTACAGTATGGGCAATACGAACAAGTTCCTCATAAAACCACAACTCGTGGCAGCAGATGGAAAAAAAAAATCGTGAAACCAACTCGAAATTTCCAACAAACTCCTGGCATGCCGATGATGCGCGCTCACTCGAGGATACTACACAAGTCAACACCCACAGCGAGCTAAAACATCTTTGCTGAACCTAACACCTCCCAGGTTCTCCGAGATCTTGGTTGCTGCGCACCCCTTGTGGGGGAGCGTCTGTTTAGCTGGAAACAACGGAACACCCTCAACAGGGGTTGGTTGCGCTTGCAGTCCAACATAGCTGGTGGTTCTTCGCTTGCGCGTTTGTTTTTTTGACGTCTCCAATCGACACTGCCGCGATTCAAAAGCACTCACCGGATGCGACGGCATGGTGGACGAAATGTCCGATGAGGACGGATGCCATAGAAGGCTTCGCCCGGACCCTGTGAACGGGGGCACTGGCCACGAAGAGCGAGCGCCGAGGTGGTTCTCGGCCCTGGCTGATGCGTCCTCGGTGTTTTCGTTGTCGACCTCGAGGTTGGCCCTGCCCCTTTCTGCTACAGCCGTCGCGTCCTCACCCTCGACCAGCGGCACGTCTTCGAGGCCGGAGAGCGGGGGAACCGTCGCGTTGAACGCGTTGTCGTGCAGCCGGGCAGAGTACCGGGACTTTCCCTCTGGAGAGCCGACGCCGTTCCTGTCCCCCGTTTCCCCTTCTTTGTTTTCCTTCCCAGGTGGGACGCGCTCGGATGGCTTTCGCCCCCACCCAGAGACAATGGCCGCCGAAACCGGCATATGTGGTGGAGAAGGGTATGGAACTTGTTCCTGCTGGCCGTGTATCCGCCCGGCTTTTGTCCTTCCCGTGGGATGGCTCATTAAGGTTTCCTCGTTTCCGCCGACTCTTCCTGGAGAGTGAGTGACAGCGGCAGAAAACATCGGAGTGCGACAGGGGCGCGCGCACAAATTCACCACCACCGTTCGGTAACTCTGTGTTGAACCAATCCTTTGTTTGAAAGGCATGAAACGAAAACACGAAGCAGCGATTGTCAACCTCACATCTACGGCCAAATCAGGGCAACATGCCAAAGGCCCCAGCAAGACTTTACTTCGTGCTTCTCTCTCGAAGTCGCGCAGCGAGAATCTCTTGTTCACCAGCTACTCTATGCATGAAACTGCATAGCACTGATGGCAGCGCAAAAGGTCAGTGTAGCGGGCGAGCCTCCTGCCTCTCGATCTCCCGTTCTCGTTTGTGCTTACCATCAACACGATGGTCAGTTGAGGTATCTGCAGTCGGATCCACCGAGAGCCGTGCAGCAGCGCCGGAAGGGTGCTCGATGTTGTCGGCCGAGTTGTGCTATGAACGTTTTGTGTCGGAGGGGGGCGTTCATACGAGCCGGGAAAGCAAGGAGCGCCGGGGTTTGGTCACGGCCAGTAGGTTCCCGGCGGCGATCGATTGACACTACAGAGGGCTTCGAGGGTTGGTATGAACGCCAATACGAGCAACTACGGTGCACAGGACGTATTTTCGTCAAAGTTGGGGCGGGTACGCCAACGACAAGGAATACGTTATGTTCCTGCTAACAATGGTGAGAACGACAACGACGAGTTACTCGGTCTGTTGCTGCTGTTATTCGCGAATTGTTGGTTTGTGTGCGGGGATATTTGCACTTTGGACGCCCCCAGCGAAAAGTGGTGGAACACTTGAGGTTGAGCTCTGTCGTGTGACGAACCGTTTTCGACATGTCGACAGGCCCTCAATACGTCAGCTGCCGCTCCCATGCAAGGTGTATTGTTGTCCCTCCATAAGGTCCACTCTGAACGTTTGCCACCAATGTAGTCTGCACTTGCTTTGTTGACGAGAATCAAGGGGGCCGTCGACTAAGAACGGGGGGATCGACATCCCCCCTCCGGCCAACGTTCCAAGCCTAGCCACGAGATCGTTCCAAACCCAGCCACCCCCTTCTTCGTGGCACAGGCATGTCGACTGGGGGATGACACCGTCCTTGACTCTATGCCGTCACGCGTAACAACTGATCGCTGCATATTCAACCGTTGCCCTGGGGTTGAAGTTGGTAGGCTGCCTAGCTTAGGGCTGAAAACTGTCGCGTTCCGCTACGACAGCGAACTGCTTTTGTACGATGACGGCGCATGTCCCTGCATCTTCTTCTGGAGCAAGTCGACGTTGCACCTCCTCAGCGAATGGAGTATCGCTTTTGGTCGAAAGGTGCATATCCCGAAATTTCGTCGCGGCCCCTACATAAACGTTCTGGCAGGTTATGAAAATCAGTTTTCATCAGCCCGTCGGAGCAGAAATAACGGGAAAGGTTGCGGTTGCGGAGGAAAAACGCATCACAGTGTCCGACAATAACCGAGCGTACTTCTATATGATGAACACACATACCCTACCGTACCTCTAGTTGTTACAGTAGGGGGCCCTCTATAGTGCCGGTATATGTTCAGAGAGCAAAGCGGCACTATACCGGGCACCGGCACTATTCAGAGTACAGAAAGACTTGATATTCCGGTGTGTGCGAGCCGAAAACACCGGCACTATACCGGCAACCGGCACTATTCAACCGGCACTATATCGGGCCACCCACTGTAATGAGTAACACATTCTCCGGGGATGACGGCGACGTTGGTACCCCATACACAATGCACCATTGACTTACAAACTCCTTGCGAAACCCTCGCTCGGTATTTGATCGATTGGGAAACCAACAAGGAATATATTGGTTTGAGTGTTGGTAAGGGTTAAAGTGCCCATAAATCGAGCCCTCAGTGTCTTAGCTACCAACCGTGTACATTCTGAATGCAGGTTCCCGCAGAAGAACACCTCAAAAGTGTAAGAGCATCAACCCAACGCCCGGCAACACCGCCACGCCCTGGAAGGCCTACCTGGATGGCGAAGAACACAAGGAGAAAGTAGAGAAACCCGACGGCGAAAAAGAAAAGGGAAATTTCCCTGCAGGCTAGCTCGACGCTCTCTGTGCCCGAAACCTGCGCGCGGTTCGTCCGAAGCAAAAACACGAGTCAAGAGAACGGCGAGGAAGAAATTGTGGCACAATGCTGAAAATATCCCGCTTGACTAAATTACACAAGGTGGACATGCACCACCTGACGCAACTGGGACGCTCAGTCGACAGCTGTACGCAAAATTCAGACCTGCAACACTCTGGCTGGCTCGGGTTGACAACCCTTCGGCTTTGAAGGATACCGTGGTACACATGTCATGTTCACGCATCTAAGGACAGGAACCGCAGACAATACGGTCGACTCACATCAGAACCGGGCGACACTGCGGGGTCGGCAACTACACTACTGGCACGCAAGAGCGGCGGCAACAAACGAGACGATGACAAAATCAAAAGAGAGAGAGAGAAGAGATCAAAGCATACAAAGACTCCAAAAATACCAAGAGCTAAACCAAAATCTCCAACTCTTAACCAATATCGCTTTAATAGCTGCCTTATTAGCTTGAATTCTAGTAAACCAAAAATATATTAATAAATAAGAACAAAGACCTGGCAAAGAAAATAAAGCATTTCCCCAAAAATCAACAAAAAAACACCTGCGTGCCTAGCGATGCGACCAAAAAGTTGCCCACGACAGCGAGTTGATACGATGGGTTCGCCCGGCTGAGGCTGCGAGTCTGATTGAACAGCCACTTGCCGTACGACGCCATCTCCAGGTACAGCACGAGACCGCTCAGAATCATGAAAGCGGGCAGGGGTACGTCCGTAGACGGGTGCAGTGCTGAGCAGCGGTCACGGCAGAATGGCGAGGTTAACAAAAGGGTAAGGGTTGTTGTTGATGTCGTTGACGTCGAATTTGTTAAAACCAAACGATCGTTGTGCGCTCTACTCAGTCCCTCCCGCCCCCTCCACAGCACCCTATTGCAAAGATGAAGCGATGTTCATGTAGTCACAGAACGGTCCCCTTTGGCGTACAAAACCACAGTAGACTTGTCCGAGAACAGGTAGTAATCACTCACGCAGAAAACAGCGTCGTCACTCACAACGACTCACGAGAAGGAGAAAGGAGAAAGAGGTTCGCCTGACTACTTTTGCGATAAAACAAGCGCCATGCATTGCAGAACGATGCTAGCTCACGCGCGGGGAGCTCAGGGATAGCATGTCCTCTGGGCGAACCCCTCGGCTCTGACAGAGTGCGACGGGATGACTGGATATACCTGAGAAAGAGGTACTGCAACAGTACTCATCTAACATTGTTGAAATCCGACACGCGTTCGTGCCACGCGTACTGTTCTGAAAGAGGTGTTTCGGACGACTACACTAGCGAAACCGCCTGCAGGCCTGAAGTGTACGCCACAATGCCGTCCAGCTCGTCATGACTCGAGGTATGAACTCCTGGTGCCAGCCCAGGTAAAGACGTCCACGAAGCAATACGGAGATTGGCAAGGCTGTCACCGTGAATGTATGCGGGAGGCTCGGCGTCCATCCGCGGCAGTTGCTGGGGGCAAATCCATAATCCGTCCGCCCCATGCTATCGCTCGCAAATATAGAGGTAAGCTCCATCTGAATGAACATTCAGCTTGGGGCGCGTCCCAGAGTAGACGTGTTGAGGGCAAGTCTCGCCCCCAGACGATTTCGACTTGCCCGCACGTGGACCCCCATCGACTCTCTTTTGTCTCTCTTCGCGTCGGCGACGGGGATCGCTCTCTCCGCCGCGACTCCGCGGTCGCGGGCGCGAGACCTCAAGCGGGAGCCGGGTTATTACACAGCACCGTGCAGCTAGATGCAATCGCCTGCTGGCACCTGCAGTGTGTGTTCTCTCACTCTTAGGATCCACGACGCTAGTATGGACGAGAATTTTGTTCCGACTCCGGACGTGCATCTCTCCATATGTACATCGAACTATTTTCGTTCTTGCGTAGAGAGCTGTGACCACTCACACCGCTTTGCTGTGTTGTGTGCCTTCCACCCACGCCCATCCTCACATTCCCGCGACGGATAGGCGCTTACGCGGTGGCGTATTGGTACGAACTTCAAAATCATCACCGGCAAATGGTGGGCAAACACTTGCTCTCGTTCCAAAATAGAAAAGAACGCACAGCTTTGGCCGTGAGCAACATATTTCTTGCCTTCTTCCTCTACGCAAGGAACAAGTCTCGGCACCGTCCACTTGGCATGCTCCACAACAGTTACAATTCCACCCTCTACGCAGGGCGCGGACGGCAATAACCTCAACGGAGCATGGGGGAGGGCGAAGACCCCCCCGCGCTTTCCGGATGTTGAACATGCCTACATTTAACGTGATTCTCTGAGGTAGAGCTAACTCGGGCCAAGCCGTGGTCATGCCCAAGAAATCTTCAGCGATACATGCCTCCAACCGTATAGTCCGAAGGGCTTCCCGATGCTCTTGCGATCAACGGTAGCTCAGCGGCACCGTGGCGGCTATGTTAGCCAGCATATTCCAAGAACACATCTCCACATAGCGAAGAAGAAGCTTGAAACCCAACGAGGTGCTGCGTCGGCAACAAGATGGGACCGAACACTTCTCACAATCATTCTGCGGCACCCGATTTACCTGATGGAGATTTGACAGCGGCTGTTCAATGGGAAAAACTCTCTAACACTCACCATGAGCAACCTTCGGAGGCACAGCCGCGGTAAGCGTCATCGAGGCCAAGAGGGGTGCGAAAACGAAGTTGGACCGAATCGGGTGCGCCCATTCCCTTCTGACGGCACCGCTGTACAGCATCGCCTGAATTGAAAAAACAAAAACGACCACGTGGAAGCCTCATTTAGGGTGACCGTATCGCCACGAAGCAACCTCGGCGATATGGTGCTACAAAATAACTGAATAGGTAGACACCCAGTTGTAGATTGGACGGGGCCTTAATTTAACGGGATAGAGACAATTGATTGATTGAGGTCGGGGCAAATTGATGTGAGTATCTGCTGGTTGCTCGTATTTTGTGCTTGACACAGCCGATCACCGGCACAGCTAAAAATCATCGAATGAGGCACCAATCAATCATAGCGCCAGCCATTGGACGAGACTTTGTTGGCGAACGTCAAGTCAGAAACGAAAATTCACTGTCGGCAGATTCATTTGGGTACTCTACGTCAAACACAGGTTGTAGGGAGATTCTACATCCTGATTACTCGGTTTCTGTCTGCTGCGGGCAGTGATCGATTTTCATAGCCTCGCTGGGAGAGGCTTTCATGTGCAAACTGATGAATGAAGTACATATCCACAGTCTATATACAAACACGCACGTGTGGGACATGCACCAAGTAGTGAGTAGGTCTCGACAGGGTAGTTTGTATACCGTCGTCATGGTTGCGTTCAACTTTTCGGCAGCAACCGAGTTGTTTCGGTGATGACGTCTTTCGGCGGCCTCCATGGAACATCGCTTTTTCATGTGCACGATGAAGCAGCAGTACAAGATGACATGGAAGATCTGCGCGTCAGGAACACACATCTCTACGCTTGCCGTTGTTTGCTGCGGCTCTGCCTCCCGTTGGTAGACACGTCGGGTAGTTCAGTATGTGCCTCGGAAAGCTGATGGCAAAGTAGTTGCTACATTTTTCGGTAGGAGTAGAAGAGTTAACGAACGTTCAACGATTTACTATAATTCTTTAGGGACACCAACCAATCACTGGAACTTTTCGAATCCCGCCCTTGTCTCTCGTGACCAATCCATGTCCTTTCAAAACTTCTTCAGAGAATTTCGATCCCATGAAGTACCCGTTGAAGTGCAATTTATCTCGTCCGGAGTGCAATTTAGCCACACCCACCCACCCACCCTTTGTCTACCTGGAACGAATACCTTCGGTGCGACTAACTACTGTCCAACATGTACAAATGAGACACGAGGGAAAGGGGACGAATAGAAGCGATTCAATGGTGTGACAATGGCTCAGGCTACGAGTCTTAGAATTTACCTCCGTCACGCGTCGCAGAGAGGGAAGGGATAGGAGTGAGCCATTTAGTTTACCACATACTGGGAGGTACGCGGCAGGGGCGGGGGGGGGGGG
>CACKRE030001936.1:20817-51226 GCA_902602495.3 Ectocarpus sp. CCAP 1310/34 | reverse complement strand
CCCTCTCCCTCTCTCGCTTTGTCTGTACGCGTCATAGACGCTGCAACGGAGTTCGTGCAGGCGGGGAAATGTTGGCGAGAAAAGTTGGATCGCGACTGCTTTCCTCAAAGGCATCGCGTTGCAGATGGCGCCTACTAACAGGCGGGAGTTCGCCAAAGCCGGGAGGGCGTCATGCGCTAGCGGGAAGGGTGGCTGCGGCGGCTGGGACAGCGGCAGTGATAACGGCAGGGGCAGCGGCGGCGGTGGTGCTGGTGGCTGGGCATACCGATGACGGTCTCAATCGAGCTTTGGCTGAGGTAATCTGTGCAGCCAACATTTCTTTTTTTTTATGAAAATGTAAACACACACAGCTCACCCCCTCCTTTGTTACAGCAGGGGTCTTCACAGCCAAAACCGTCCCGGTCTCTTTGTCCTTCTTCTGTCTGTACTAGTCTTACACTTGACGGTGTCGATTCGCGTGGTCACACGCTGACTTACCCTCAAAAAGGTAAAGGAAAATAAAAATGGACCCAAAGGGTCCGCAAGTCAAAAGAAGTCAAGACAGATAGTCTAGGCCGCTCCGCTCGCCTCTACTGTACACGCTATGCGAGGTAACCCTAGGGCTGGAAAAAGAAAGAAAAGGAAAAAGAAGGAAAAGGAAAGAAGATGTTACCATGAACGGAGAAGAAAGGGCTTTTCCAACACGGAGATGTAGCATGGATCAAAGCATTTGTTGGATATCAGCTTTTACAAGAGGACATCAACGCAGTAGTGTTTTAGCAAGCTTACGAACGCATGTAGGATACCATGAGGATTGTCATTGGTTTTGTTTCAAATTGAAGAGGAGATATATATATATATATATTTTTACGCCGTAAGTGACAGTAGAAATAAGTCCTACATATGTTGTTGTACTTCGTATTGGTTTAATATTCATGTAGAGTATGAGACATTAAGTAAAAGTTTTCTGAGGTACATCTGCAATTGTCGGAAGGCAAAAAAAAGAAAAGAGGAAAGAATACGAAATGAAAAAGAAGATAGCAGGTGGAAAGAAAAGGGAAAGAGAAGGAGAAAGACAGACAGGGAAAGACACACGCCGAAGCGACAAACAGCAAACAAAGCAACAAAGGACAAAGCAAAACAACACAAAGTTGGCCACCCGAGCCAGCAAATGCACATCATCGTTCGTGGGGGGTTGGTGAAAGGACGCAGTGCCGGGGGGGCGGATAAGTCAAGCAAGGGGTTCAATCCGGCATAGTATTTAGCGCCACTCGGTTCGCCTCTTCGCGTTTCCTGTCCTTGTTTTCCCTCGCCGTCTCGTCCGCCTGCTGTACCCTTCCCGCCCCAGCGGCTGTTGCCGTGTCCGTGTTGTTGCCGGGCTTCTTGTTTCGTATGAGCGCTCGTTGTCGCCTAGCCTCCTCTTCCTTCTTGAGGAGGTCATGAACCTCTTAGCTCCCTGCAATACCCCTGTATGCCACGGTACGCCCCGTTCCACCTTCGCTGTTTCCATCCAAGTTGTTTCCGGGACTCTGAAGAAGCATATCTCGGTGTCCGTAGATCCGTGCTCTGCTTCGAATGTTTTGAGGTCGTCCTTCAGGCACGTCTGCCAGTTTTGCTCCGCTTTCCCCCTCCCTGGGCCCTCCCCCCCCACCAGCTCGCCAAGCATCAACCGTTTCGGGAGCCGTCCATCTGGCTGCCTTGCCAATGCTCCCGCGAACAGCAGGCGCCGTTGCCGAATAGTGGCCTCCACGCTCTGGCACCCTACCCTCTTCAAGGTCTGGGCGTAGGAAAGCTGCCGGTAGGTGCCCTTCTTGCGTTGGTGACCGATATCTCGCAGGAGCAGGCGGTGGTGTACCGTTCGCAACTTCCGGTATTGATCGTGACGCGGGGCCCATGCCATGCAGCCGAACAGTAGTGCCTCCGTCGCCTCGGCCTGGAGCAGGCGAGTCTTGAGTCGGAACGGTGCTCTCGGCCTGTCGAAGAGCTCCTGGCCATATTTCCTGACGCATGCCCACGCTGTCCTGCTCCGGTAGTTGATCTCCCGGGTGAGGTCGCCATGTTCGTTGACGAGGCCACCTAGGTACCGGGATTCAGTCGTCTGGGCGTACCTCTGCCCTGCTGCCTCGATGATCAGTGGTGCTGGCGGGGGGGCCGGTGGTGTTATTGTCTGCTTCTCCTTTGTCCGCATCAGGAGCGTTAGCGCCTTCTTCTCCGATACCGTCAGCCCGAACTCCACGAACACCTCCAAGATGACGGCCATCATTCTCACCAGTCCTTCGGCAGACCTCGTTACAATGCCGGCGTCATCGGCATACAGCATCCCCCATACTTCCCTCCGCAGTTGATCATGTGGTGCCCGCCCCCGCTCCCATCTCGTTCTCCATGTACACCAGGTTCTGCATAATACCATCATCCTCGCCGAATCGAATGACAGCGGCGAAGAAGATGTTGAACAGCAGTGGAGACAGCACACACCCTTTTCGTAGGCCTTGTGTGACGTAGAACCAGTCCGAAAACTCTCCGTCGTCCATGCGCACCCGGGCTAGCATCCCGTCGTGAAATTGGCGAATGACGGCGATCATCTTCTCGGCCTTGGAAAGTCGCTCTCGGTCCACCGAATCATGCGCCTTCTTCGAGTCGACGAAGCACATGTAGAGCGGTATTTTCCTTCCTCGCCCCAGTTCCTGGAGTCGGCGCACGTCGAACAGCATGTCGATGGTGGATCGCCCAGGTCGGAAGCCGTACTGTTGGTCCGGAAGGATGTTGTTGGCTTCGTTGAAGGCGCTTAGGCGGTTGGTGATGATCTTGAGGGGGACCGTGAGATAGCAGCGAGATCCCTCTGAAGTTGTTGCGGTTGGACCGGTCGCCCTTCTTCTACAACACCGTGATGGTGGTGTCCTTTCACTCCTGGGGGATCCCTCCTCCGTTCCACACCGCAACCCTTACGTGACTACAGGCCGATTCAGCTCCGTTCTCAGCTCCGCTCAATTTGCGTGCCGAAAGATCGCCGTTGTGCCTCGCCTAAGAGCAAAAAACATAAGTAGAGACGAGCAGGGAGACACAGACCCAAAAGCACGCTTATCAGCAATGCGCACAGGCCACACACAGTGCAACACTATCACCCGAGCCTAATCTCTCCGATGTGGGGCAGATATCCTTTCCAGATCCAATCTACCGCCTACCGGTACTGCTGTAAGATATTCAAACGCAATATACCACCGGAGGGTACAAACAGCACCCTACCATGTGATTAAGCCGGTGTCGCATTCCCGGGGGAGAGCAGGGAAAACGCACACCGGAGCCGATGCTAACGTAGTGCCTCGGGGCTTGATGTTGTTGTGATTGCGGTGCGTATGGTTCCCAGTATTGGGAGTGAAGGGTAGTTCGTCTGCTGTGTGCAATTGTTCACTCAAAGGCTAGGTATTTCCCGACTACACCTCCGATCACACCTCCGATCACAGTTCTCTATATGTAGTACAGAATTGTAAAATATACTACGATTTGTTTGCATTTTGTGCGATAGTGGATGGTGTTCTCGATTCTCTGATGAGCGTGGGCCGTGTTTTTCCGTTGATCTGGTGCTTCTGTGAGGCGGTTTCTCGTCAGCGTCTTCGCATTTAGCGCCGCTGGCATATGCGCTTGCCGCATGCTCTGTCCAAGAATGAGGTGGAGAATATGTGCCAACAGTTATTGCTTGCACAGGTACATCCTGTGTGCGGATGGTTGCTGTCAGAGACAGGCATGCACATCTGCTCAGAAACTGCTGCTGCTGCTGCTGTAGTCTATATTTCTCTCCGCATAACTGCTACTGCTGTGCGGCAGTAGTACTACTGAACTCCTGTTCGTCACCCTTACATATACCGCGTCCCCATCCCTGTGAGCCCCACACATGGACCCACTGCTGCACCATCCTTGCCGCCGTGATTTATGGGTGTACACGCATGCGTGGAAGATCTTTGACCGCAGAGAGCAAGATGTGGAAAAAAAACACAAAATTCAAATAAACCCGGTCACGTCAGGGTTAACATGTTCGTCGTCGTCGACGATTATTGAGCAACTCGGCAGGGAGGGAGTCATCGCCGGGTGCCTTCCACTTCTACAGGCCCTTTGTTGCTCGTGCCACCTCCTCGAGGTCTGGTGTCGCTCCCATCCGTCGAGTGGCACATGATCCTTCACCTCCGCACGCACGCCCTTGCGTGTTGCCGCTACAACCACCTTGACAATTGTGCTGCCCGTTTGGCCCGAGTGTCGCATCTGGAAGCTCACACAACTCTGCATCCGCCCATGGCATAGTGTTTGTGTATTTGGCTTTGTCTGTGAGTGTGTGCTAGCGCCAGCGCGCGCGGGGTCTCCGCAAAACTTGAATCGATAACCGATTGGGGACCCGACTGGTTAGCGGTTACTAAACTGGGGTGC
This sequence comes from Ectocarpus sp. CCAP 1310/34, assembly GCA_902602495.3. Classification (NCBI taxonomy): domain Eukaryota; class Phaeophyceae; order Ectocarpales; family Ectocarpaceae; genus Ectocarpus; species Ectocarpus sp. CCAP 1310/34. Next base: position 46,831 of record CACKRE030001936.1, on the reverse strand, counting down.
AGCCGTGCCACGCCATTTGTGGAACCGGTGTTCAGGGCATCCCGCTTAGCAGGGAACCCCTGAACTGGGACAACTGTAATGTGCAGCAGCAACAGGCACTGGCATGGCTGGCTCGGCTCCTCTAAGCTGCATTTTTCCTCGTTGGCGTAGCAACGATAAATATTCAAGGCTTCCCTTCAGGAGTTTGACGGCTGGCCTCCCGGGGGTGACGCAAGAGCACATGGTCACTGTTATCGCGGGTTGTATCGTTGTATCCCAACCTTCGGTAGTGCCGCGGTTTCCGTATAAACTACAGAGTTATCTCGCATTGGGTTGCGGCGTAACTTGTATTCGATTTATGAATGTTTGCTTCATGTAGGCTTACGGCGTCTTTGTCGCAAAGGCTACTGCCGCAGTTTGTATGGCTGCTTTGTACGACTTTTGCAAAAATTCGCGCCTGGTCTTCTTGTCGCCTTCATTCTCCTTGCCGTTGACCTTGACTAATACCTGGTAGACGTATCGTAGCCCTCGACTCCACGAGGTTTCATTTGCTGGGCCGACCCTTACCCGCCTTGCCCAATCTTGCCCTCCCGTGCTTTTTCTACCTGATTTCCTTGGATTGTCTGATCGGACTGCATTTTCCGCGCGTTTATTTCGACTTCATTTCCCCGCGTGTACTTGCCTCCTCGGTCTTGAGTTCACTTTGCACTTGCGCCTATGAGTGATCTGCGCTCCTCGCCTTGCCGCGGCCACTCCCCTCGTCGCACCTTAGGGTACTACTTGGTAGACGTACGTATCAGGATATCGTGCTGCGTTCCTCGCCTGGACGAACTCCCTTTCTATCTTTTCCGTTTGCATGTCTGGTTTATTTTGCGGTTTGCCGTTTGCTTGCGGTATTCGTCGGGCTGCAAAAATATGCCGGGACGATGAGCAAAGATATTCCACAAGCTTCGCTTTCACACCGCCGGCCAGCCCATCGGGACCGCCCTGACTCATTCTCTCCCTTATGTGTCGACCGGTTTAATTTCGGCGCTTAATTATCGCTCCCCCGTGTATCCGTCTTGGTCTAACCGCTAAGGCATGCAAAGCATAAGAGTCCCCCCCTCCCCCCCCGTCTACCCGTCAAAGAGTGGCCTTACCGTTTCTGCCCAAATTACTGCCGACCATGGATACCATGGTCACGACCGACGCCCCCCTGTCTTTTTGCCCGCTCGATTTCGTACCCATGCGAACGTCGAGTGGATGAAGCCATGAACAGGGAGAAATTATGCTACTTTTGCTACTTTTGCTTCTTCCCTTCTTTCATTTCGCATCGATGGGTGGACTCTCATATCCATCCAGACTTCTACAATCATCTTCATCATCGCCCCCAACTACGTCCTCCTCGACCCCGCACATACACATAGCCTCCCTCTTCAAAAAGGGAAAGAGTTTCAGATGAGGTCGGGGCTACCTCCGGCCTGTTGTATTTGTAATACGCAAATTAGCCCATGGTGCGTGCCAAAAATTAGTAATGCGTATGTTGGTAACTTCGTTCGAATGCATGAATGATCGATGATGATGACGACAACGACGACGGCAACTTCTCGATGGTGAATATGTTTTTTGTGAAATTTTGTGTGAACGCTCCGGGCCGTTCTGTTTGCATGCGGGCATATACGTATCTCAATTGTAGCAGATGCTGTACGGGGACAGAAGATACGACGCCAGGGAGAGCGTGAACAGTTCTACGTGTTCCAATGTGTGTGAGACGGTCCGCGTTGATTTGATTGATTTGAGTATTCGTGTAAAACATACAGTACACCGGGTGTGGTACTCGAACGCTGATGTTTTGGTTTGCGTACGACAGTGCAAGTATAATGGTTCGGGTGGCGGGGGCGTGTGTCCATGTATGTCCGGGTGGGTTAGTGTGGTGAGCGATGATGGTCCTGGAATGCACACCTCTTTTTTTCTTGTGAAGTTTTGAAACGAAGTATGATGGATGATGTTGGCCGAATGCAGACTTCCTCAGCTGCGTAGAGTCTCGTTCTTCACCTGAGTGAGTGTCGTATACCGCACGCCGTACACACGTGCTCTGTATGGGCGACCGGTGATGTACGTGTGTCATGTGCTCCGCGCTGCTGATGTGCTCGCGTGCGGAGGTCGTGTGTGTCGGACTTCGGAACCGAGTCCTGTCAAAGTGTGCAAGATCCAGCTTTGATTGATTGATTCAAACTGGGAACGTTCTCTTATCACAGCTTCATGTTGTTCGCCGGCGTAAACTAGCCACGATTCTACGACAACAGCATGGAGAGATGTAACAATGTACAGGACAGCAAGCTGAATGTTGAAACAGAAAAGATACAATCGCTTTCAATCGAGTCTGTGTGCTGTGTGCTGGAGGTTTGTTCGAACGACGGTCACTTTCCGAGGAGAAAAGAAGGTCGGAGAGAATTTATCGCTTTGGTCTCGTTCTGCCACTAGCAGCTGCTTTGGAGCTTGATATTTGTTTGGCAGTAGAGCAAATTCTCCGCCTTGAGCTTGAGTGGCGACAATGGGGAGAATAAACACTCAGCTGCTTGTATCGAGATCGTTCTCGTGAGTATTATTGACGGGGCGGGCGGCCAAAGCGTCGGCTTAGTCATCGACCCGTGCAAAGTCTTCATGCGACCCCGAATCAGAGCTCTTCGTTGGTTGGCCCAAACGATAGGGTACGATAGCGTGAAGTGGATAGGGCGGGGTAATGAGCCGCTGGGTAGCGACTCAATACCTTGCAGTAGTCTTATCTGCGATGCTGATGGTGCACGAATCCCGATACACTGCAGCGTGAATCGTTTGTGGTGCAGCTACGCGAGCACCAGAGGGACAGGCTGCAGGGATGCGACGGGCGCGATGATGGTTGCCCCATTCATAATTTCGCACTTTTCATGCGGTTGTTTCTTTTCCGTTGATGCACATGCACACACCCGCGAAGAAAAAAAAATGTGAAGTCTTCCCGCTGTGCGGACGCACATCGGGCATCTGAAAGAGGCACGCATGCGGCATGTGTATTCATACCTGGCGGCGAGCGTATCACACATTACACCGTCGAGGAGCACGACCAGCAGCGTAGACATAGGATTGTGACAAGATAGATGGCAAACATAGCGTCAGGCTCACATGGCCCGCCACGTTAGTCTCAAGCCTTCCGAGTGTCTCGCAAGTGAAAGCAAGCAGTCTACACATTGTATCATTCATCACGCGACATTACCTACATATGAAGAGCACCTGAAACATCAAAGCCGTTGATGGTCATGACTTTGATGTGAGCAGCAACAACAGGCAGGGCACGGATTTTCGAAGACAGTCAGTAGCGCGGCGCAAGTACGCAACCTGAACCGATCCCGCGGGGAACCATCCTCATGACGCACAGAAGCAGTAGCCCCTCACGCCCTCGACGGATTTTCTCGATGGTAGGTGCGATCTCTGGAGTTGGGAAGGTGTGTTGTTCGTTTGTGATAATCGGTCTGCTGTTGTTTTGGGAGCAGGTGGTTTTGCACCACTAACATCAACAAATACCCGCCAGGTTACACACGGCGCATGAATATACCCACGGCGTACAGGTCGTATAGCCCCGGCCCCTCCTGGTTTTCATAGATAGCTGGTCTCGGATCAGCGTCCTGTTGTTCTCCTTCTGCAGATGTGGTGTCGTCCTCCCGGGGTTTGAGCTCTACCGCGTGTCTGTGTGTGTATAATTTCCGATAGCTTGAGCATTGTTCCTCTCCACACCTCCTGGGCATCGGGGGATGCGATCTCCTACGAATTCGGGTCACATATGCCTATGAAGCACGGTCATCTTTTGCCGAAGCACGATCAAACCGGTGTGACGAAGAGCGCGTAGTTTTTCTTCTTCCTCAGAAGTGAACAGATCGTCAAAAGGTGCCCGATAGGTCTCGTTCTGGTCCGTGAGGTGCGATAAATATGCGTCACGGAAATCAAACTTTGGGCCCCTGCAACACGCGGCGGAACTCAGGCCGATATTGAGAGCCTTTTTTTCCCTCCTGGGAGATGAAGGGGAAAAAGGTCGCGCTTCGTCCTCCGCGGCTCATTATAACCTTCTAGCGGTGGTAACGAAGTAAATGAACAAGGGGAAAGTAAGCTCCTGGAAAACATGAGCGTTTCGTGCATAGACATGTCGCGTGTTTTGGGTGTCGAAAGAGGAGTGCCGATGGACCATGCTCACACCCTACACACAGTAATCTTACAGTGGAAGGTTGTTTTTTGTCAGGTAAGCCCCTTGAAAATCTCCCTTTCCCAGACTTCGCCACATCGCTTTCGGTCAAAGGGCGTACAAAAAGATAATTTCGAGCGAACAACTCGACCCCCCGGCTCGACGCCGCACCCCGCCTCCTACCCCACCATGCACACGATTCCTTGCGAATACTGATCGTTGACCTGTGCAGGCCTTTCGACCGGAAACCTCGGCCATCACCGACTACTACGAGATGGGAGAGGTGCTCGGCGAGGGCGGATATGGTACCGTGTACATCGCTACTCCCAAGAATCGCATCATCGGCACACCCGCCACTGCAACCTCAGCACCTCCTCCTGTGGCGGCAGCAGTGCCAGGAAGAGGACACGAATCCGAGGTCTCGCCCGATAGCTCGGATGCGGGGGGATCCGGCAGCGATGTATGCGTGGCCGTCAAAAAGGTATCGTTGTTGCTTGGTAGCTGCAGATTCAGTGTGCCGGTGTTGCCAGTCGTTACGTGGTGGGACTGCCTTGTCATGGGTGGGGATAGGTGATGTGGTTGCCCGCATAATGAAGTTCACCCGAGCGCTCCAGTGTACATGACGCACACCCTGGTGTTTTTTTCTGTGCTTTGCGTACGTATTCCACAGGGGTATTTCAATCTCCTGACACGCAAAAATCATCAAGGGGCGTACACACTGGAATAGTGGACTACCAGCCAGTGGGACACTGCTCTGATTTCGGCGAATTGAATATTCCAACAGTGACGTGCTGTTCTCCCTCCCCCCCTGTTAGTTACGGTATCATCATAAAACGCGCCAGCACGTTGGCGGTGTTTCGATCAGAATTGTCCTTGCATCCATAACAACCACACTCGTCAGGTTGATAAAGAAGCGATGGACCAGGCGGAATTCCTTCACGAGCTCTCCGCGTTGAAAATTATCCACGACGCTGGCGGGCATCCAAACATCGCAGGTGATGACCACAGATGCCGGGGCGGTGTGGGCGCATTGTTCGTGCGCACGCGGTGCGTGCATGCGTTCAATTGTCGCAGCCACCATCTCCATTCCCTGTCCTCTCAAGCATGCCGCGCCGCGAGACAAGCCTTGTTAGTTCAGTTTTGTGTTTAAGACGGTGTCGAGGGCAAATGTGCTGAGCAGCGTGTGCGCCTTTGCAATATCACTCTGTGCGACCTTTCGAAAGAAGTGGTGGATATTTACATTTTTGTTCCAGCCCTGTTGTTGCGCGACGAATGCACCCCAAGCCCCCCCCGTGAGTTTCCGTCGCTAGGCAACGACGTCGTAAAACACGTCGATCGCTTCGTGGGCTCGAAAACCACGTTGCAGCTTTTTTTCCTTGTGTTCTTTTTTGCGGTAACCATGATGGTGGTCGAGTAGATTATGGTGTGCGGGGTCGAGAGCCCTCATTCCGCGCGAAGGGGACGATCGCACCAGGCTGTGTTAAATTGGAAGAGCACCCTCGAGGCAGTACACAGTGCGTACTACTGTCTTTGCAAGTGAAAGTAACAGAAAATTAATCAGGCCATTCCAAGCTGTCATCGGTGTGCCAGGAAGTAAGCACAAGATGCCGAACACCCTTAGCAGGCTGCAGCGCACTCTCCATGTGACTCGCCGAACACTTCACGGCGCTTCGCGCTTGATGATGTGCTAGCCTCGTTCTGTGAGAAACCGGCGTGTCCCGTCCCGGCTTTGTAGAGATGCGAGGTCGATGGTCTAACGACTACGGCATGCACAGCCATGAGTATCCACCCCTTTATTGTCCCTCCAGGAACCTGTCGTTGCTCCAGTTTCTAGCGAACCGACGGTGTTCCTCATTTTTACTGAAGAACTCTGACCCAGAGTCACACAGTCCCTCTGCGGTGCTTTACTTGAAACAGATTTGGACAGCCCTGCTCTCATGTCTACTCACCTTTCCAGAACAAAGCTCACCCTCCCGTTCCTCATTCGTCTATAGTCGGATTTGACTCCCTGGCCTTGAATGCGATTTGCATTTGCCATACCTTGAATCGCAGGCAGTATCTTGGACCGGAAACAAAAACGCAAAGTCTGGTATCATCCATTAGCTGAGGTATACTTCGCCATTACCTACCTACGCGACATTTATGGCGTCCACTTCTTCCTGTATCGCTGCTTTCGGCAACACGGCGGTGTGATGACTTAAAACAACACTTCTCGCTCTGGGCCCGCTTCAGCCAGCTTCGAGTTTGTGGCGAACTTTATTGTGTTTCGTCCTCTGTGCTTTGCTGCAAGGCACACGTTCCTGCACTACGACACGCATTCTGCAACTTAGTTTGCTATGCTCGGCATCAGGATGAACGTGTTGTGTATGGGGTCGACAACGCCCAAGGCGTTGGGAGGACATCGCGTTGTTGAGAGCATCCCAATGAGGTGGTATCATGTACCAGACAGCTATTTTTGCGACCTCCTTTTTCCACGAAGCACTGAGCTATTCCACAAGGACTCACAAGGCACGCGGTACCTTAAATCATGCGGCGGAGAGCGATGATCGATGCAGTACCGACCCTTTCGTGACAACGTGGGTGCGAGGACAGCTAGGTCAGTGCTGTGAATACATGACAAGGCGAGCGCCGACCATCGGCGAGTGCGACGAGTCCCACAGAGCAAATCAGTTCTAAGCCTTTGTGGCGCCACGCAAGGAAGGCAGACCGGACCAGTCTGATTTCTGAGTTTTGAAGAACGAGTCTGGTGCTAAATCGCTTGCCAGGGATGCGGGAGATATTCGAAGACGAGAGCTTCTACTACCTAGTGTTGGAGCTGGTCTCCGGAGGCGAGCTGTTTGAACACCTCATCCGGAATGGGGCGTACAGCGAGCAGACCGCGGCAGCCCTCCTGAGGGACCTCGCTGCGGCCCTGCGGTTCGTGCATCGAAAGGGGATCGTGCACGCCGACGTGAAGCCGGAGAACCTCATGCTGTCCTCCTGGGACGATGACGACGCGAGGGTATGTATGCTTGCGTGTGCTTGCGTTGGGTGTGCCAAATGAGGTGCATATGTTTGTGACGTGCTGAAGGGTTGATGGGATGCGTGCAGCATCTTGGTTACTCCGTAATATGCGCGGCCTCAAGTGTGGTGTCCATACCCGTGATTCTTTCTTCGATGGCAACGAGTGTTCTCTCACAGCAGAACGCTTTAAACCCCTCTCCCATCAATATTGAGAATTTCGACGTTGCGCTGTAATTTTGCGGACAACTGTCCTTGTCTGGAGTACAGTATTGACGAGTTTCCTTCTCCAGAACCTCTGCCCCCCTCCGAACTGTGCTTTGTGCACCCAAGAAACACTGATTAGAAGTCACAGCAGCAATAGTCAATCATCCGACAATTCAGAGTGTATGGTTGCTCCGCGTACAATGTACGGATTGATGGAACTCGACATGAAAGCGTTGGCATGACTGGCGAGATGTCGCCCTGGCCTCGGTTCGCTCTGAGTACTTTAGACCCGCCTCCAGCGAGGGACAGGGGACATGCATGTCGTACCAATGCGTGGTCACCCCTTGTGTGCCGATATCAGGATTGGCGCTTCTCACGGCGGCGGCGGCATCTCGACTTTTTCCTCACACAGGATTTTGTCAACGACCGTTCACGGACCTCACACCCCAAAGTTTCGAACATTTCACGGTTGTCGGTTGTCCCTCTTCCATGTCTTGTCAAGTAATGACTGGCGTCTGCGTTGTCACTAGCACAACACCAGACTCAGCGAAACAACATTACTCTTCAGCTTGCACCGCTTGTTCGACGTAAGTTTCAGCGGCACGCACTCTCCTTAAAACGCGTTAATAATATCCGCGTGGCCCCGGAAGGTGAAACTGGTGGATTTCGGCTGCTCGTGCGGCGCTGTGCTGGGCGTACGGCAGGAGCTGGACCGAGGTGAACGTATCAACGGAACACCTGCCTATTGGCCACCGGAGCTTGTGCAGTGCGAAGACGAAGGAATACCATACAATTTCACCACTGCGGCGGACATGTGGTGAGTGGATGGGCCGCGACACAGCTATTTATGCAGAAGCTGGGCATGCGGGTGATAGTGGTCGTTCTTCTCTTTTTCGGATAAACAAGACTCGTTTTTTTTTTTGCGAGTAGAAGAGTCGGGGGCGGAGGGGCAAGAGACACAAACACTTGTACGGCAATCTGCGTGTCTAGTCCATAGCAGCAGCAGAGGTACGATACCTCGATACCCTCGCCGCCATACTGTATCATCTTCCTTGGTTTGGTTTGGGCGTGATGGCGTATGATGTTTCGAGCAAGGCCTGGGTTCATTTAGAGTGCCGTTGAGAGTGTGCTGCGTGGTATAACAACCTACTAACGGATTTCAAAGGTTGACCGATTTTTACACCAGGTTCAGTTATTCCCCATGGAAGGCAAGATAAAGAGGGTTATTTGGTGAAAATTGTAGAAGGCGCTGGAATGATCTCCTCCCCCGAGAGGGTTTCGAAGACTGTAATGTAGCACGTGGCGACAGCTTGCAGGCGTCGCTACATCATGCTTCGAGCATCGACTCCAAGGGGCGTTGCAACTTGTGCAACATTCGCTGGTTGGACATTTTTTATGTGCGGCAGGAGCTCTTGCCGCCATGCACACCGAACGGGTGCTCAGACTTGGGCAGCATAGCTCTCACAATGACATGGCTTCTTTCGGAAACTTCTAGTTGCCAAAGTTTCTTCCCGGGATATTCCCCTCTGGTGCTGTCGCTGTTGTGATCATCGTGGTTGTCGTCAATCACTTATCGTGCGTTGAATCGACCTTCATCGACTCATTTCACAACGGAACGAAGGGCGATGGGTGTGGTGATGTTCATCATGCTGGTGGGCGTTCACCCCTTCGATCTGGAAGGAGACACGAGCGACGTCGACATTCTTCGCCGGGTCGTCGAGGCCGAGGCAAGGAGATAGCGGGTGGTGGACGACTTGATTGTTGTTGGTTGTTGGCGTTGAGGTAACTTTCAGTAATCGAGCGGACCTCTCTCCAGCATCTTACCCTCCTTCCTCTTCGAGACAACGAAGCCCATTCGTGGTCGCAGGCTATTTCGGCGAAGCAAACATGAAAAATTAGCAGGAAAAAGACTCACCGTCCGGGGAAAAAATGGGAGCGCTTTCTCGAAGTATCAAAAGGTCCACTTTAAGATTGTCCACCATCATTGGTTCGAAACAACAAACCGGAGAAGGGTATCCTTGTGTCCTGGTTCTGTACTCCTCCAGGTAGCAAGAGAAAGTGACTTGATATTTACCTACTTTTTACTTTTGTAAACGAGGCAAATAGAAGGTTTACACGGAGCGTTTTCTTGGAAACACTTGTCTTCTTCGGAATGTTCTTTTCAGGTCCCGGTCGAAGAAGACGTTACGGGTCACCTGTCAGAGGCCGCGGTGGATCTCATGCAAAAGCTCATGGAGAAGGTAGCACGTTGCTTGTTGTATAATGTCGTGCTGGGTGCGGGTCTCATGGCCCGAACCCCGTTCAATATTATTGAATCTGCGGGTGCAATCTTCCGAAATTATGTATCTCTGGGGTCGCATGATTGTTTTTTTCCATTTCTCCACAGGATTTCAGCGAAATATAACAGAGATTGGGGGACGTGAGGTTGGCAGGATACGTTCAAAACTGGTTTAAAACAAACTGCATCCCACACTCGACCAAATAATCCTAAAGTATGTTCTGCAATTCTTGGCAGAATCACGTTTTTCTCTCACCAACCAATACAAGAAAAGCAACAACTCGCTCCGATCGAGCTATCCGCGAACGACTCTTGCTCATGGTATGTATTTGGATATCACTATTGGCTACGCCAGTCACGCGGAATATGTAAGCCCCACAACATTTTGGCAGATGGTGGCAAAATTGAACCGGACGGACTATACGCCGCCGCGCTTGCGCTGTTGTTGGGCTGGAGCAGTTTTTTTACTGAGGCAATTGCCTCTCAAGCTGAAATACACGGTACTACTTTGATGTGTGTAAGGGGGGAGGGTTTGGGAGATTCCAGGACCCCTCGAGTCTTTGTCTGGTGTTCTCGACTTGGCACTAGCAAGCCCGGAAACCATGGCCTTTATTGCTCTTTTGCAGAATGGCTTTGGCTCAGCAATAGACAGATAACATGGTGGCAGTGGTTTGAAATTTCATGGTTTTACTCGTTTCTTCGCAGTCAAGATGGTTGACGACTGCTGCTGGTGGACCCTACGCTTCGGCAGCTCTCGATAGCTGGCCTGATATTGTGTTGCATGGAATACATTTGAACTTGAAAAGTGTTCCTTTTTTTTTGGCGGAAGGATCCGAACAAGCGCCTGTCAGCGGACGCCATGCTCCAGCATCCCTGGACAACTGGCGAACGTGCCAGCCGGGACGTGATGGAAGGGCTCGACGAGAAGCTGGCAGCCTTTCAACAAGTGAGCTGTCGATTGTCAGATGGTCATCAGACATTCTGCAAGATACATTGTTGCTGCTGATTTTATTCTGAGGGAAGATTATCCCACAAAGGGCATTCCACAATGCACCTAGACGCAAGCCCGCTCTAGCTTGTTTTGTTTGCCATGGTGTCTGGCTGAATACGGCCCCTTGACAGGAGAGTCCACAATCACATGCTTGTACGGCGCACGTTATCTCGGGGCTGCTGGCTAGTCGGCTGCCATCATTGTTGTTTTTTCACATCGAAACGACCGCAATATGTTGGGACATCCGGGCTGATGCTGAGGGACAGAGTCGTGTGAGTGTCTTGCCGCATACCGTGAAGGTTTCTCTCGTTTCTCGTGTCAGTAGGACACGATAAATCTCTTGTTTCTTCTCGTCCTGTTTGCTCTCTGCGTCTGGCTTATTTCTTTCTCGGTGAACCCCCGTGGTTAGGCCGCAGTTCGACACGCCAACCCGCTTCGGTGGACCCCCTAACCCCTCTTCCGCGGGATATACCTGCGGTTTTGTTGCAGGAGGGATGCTTGGTTCAATTGGCCTCCTTCTCTTTTGTCGTGGGAACATCGCCCCATCCCCGCCTGCACTCACACTCCGCGGAAACCCTCCTCGTCCCTTTCCAGGTTGTGAAAACCAACCTCGAAACTGGTCTGTTCGCCATCCTGGTGAAGAAATCGCTCAATAATGGCGGCAGTTCAACCTCTTCTGCCACTGGTTTCGTCAGGGCTACGGGTACTCCAGCAAGGTGTGTTTAGCCCAACGGTGTTTTGTCGGCATGCTCCAGCTCACAGACATCACCATGGCTTACACTAGCAGCGAAGTACTTGTCAGTCTTTCTTTGTGAGCAAATGTGCCGAGCATGGAGCTCTCATTAATGCGCAGCCGAAACGTTCATCAGCTTGCTTATGCTTGAATGTATACATTTTGTTTTTCTCGTTTGTTCTGTTCGAAGAAAGAGTATGCAGTATAAATGGTTACCTCTATTTCGGCCAGCTTGGGCTCTCTCCACGAACGCCATGGTGCTCCCCGTGCGTACACGCCACTTTTTTGGCGGTCTCGAATGTAGGTGGGTACCTGTATTCCCATCCCAATACACTCGCGCGCCCCCTTTGCGACCTTACTTAGCGTTGAGGAGGCCGTGGATGTAATACGTCAGGCATTCTCCAGCTTCGACCAAGAGGGCAAGGGTTTCGTCAGCGCCGCAGACATCTCGAGGGTGCTAGCTGAGTCTGGAGAGGGAACGCTATCGGACGAGGTACGAGCAGCTGGGTATTTTGATGCTTTAACGCCAAACAATAGTGCATATTTCCGGAGGTAGTTCTCACGCGGTTGTAACTGTTTTCACGTTCCGTCGTCGTCAGGTAGACGGGATGAAATACACGTATCTACGTTGAAAGGGTAGGAAACAGTTTCCGTCGTTGCAAACAGAAACGCTCCAGTTTGTGGTACTTGTACGTGCGTGGTCTGTGACGCCGAAAGGAACTCTTTTGGATTGTGGCACACGATAAGATATTGATGTAGTTTTTCGTGTATTGACGAAGCGGCGGTCACGTAACACCAAAAAGCGCGAGCGCCGGCCGTGGGAGTGTCCACATGTAGCCCTTAGTGTTATGTTTCAGTGTTGGCGTCTACGATCCAATCAATTGCTGACGTGGACTCATGTCCATCGTTGGGATCCGAACAAGTCTCTGTCCATGAAACTGAAAGGCTTGGGACGGTGTATCTTGTCGCGACAGAAAAATGTGAAGGGCGCTACAGACAACGGCGAGAGCTGTTTCTCGCAAAGGCACGTTGCAGTGGTGTACCACATCAAACGTCACCAAAACCCAATGCATGGTAGATTTGGCCAACCAGCGTAGAACTTCAGGTGCCATTCTTGTGTTGATTCCTTGTGTATCATTTACGCACTTGCCCCCGGTATTCCCGTCCGGTCGCTACTGTTGACGAAGACGGCACATGCGGAGCGATACATCTCCACGTTGCGGCCGGTCGACGATTGTCGACACGTGCATAGGGCAGCAGTATTCTATTTTTCACAGACTTGCGCGTCTTTTGGTCACCAAGCGCTCGTACTCATACCACCTACATCGGGCACCGACCGCGTCCGATGCTATTACCTTGGAGCTCTACAGACCTGAAGCCTACGTCGTGCAACACTCGTTCCCGTCTTTGTTTTTATTATTTCCAGCCGCCGTGTCGCGCTAGAAACTACGACGCAGGTATCGACGCACTTTGGTAGCGAACTACCATAGCCTTGCTGCTGCGTCCCTCGCATGCTCAATTTATCCTACATTTTCGACACATATCGATAAGTTTACCGTCCCGCATGTACGTATCCTGTGGCCGTTGACCTTGATAAAGTTCCGTACATCTCCTTCGACCTTGAGATGTTCGATTTGTGTTGCCGAAGCAATGATTTGTCTTTGCAGGTCCTCGCTGCAAGAACTTGCGCCGATTATTTATTGCAATCGACTTTTTTGTCGTCAACTGCATGTGTTTCGTTCTGGGTTCTAAGTGGGATGGAGAGGTTGGGCATTCGGTCAACAATCCGTGCCTCGATTGTGAAAAAAAAATGTGCTGGTGCTGAAGCGACCTCTTGCGCGCTCTGCATGCGGCGGCACGCCCCTCGCTTAGTTGACAGGAAACAAACGGACGACAAATCCTCCATGATTTCGCTTGGGTACGAGGATAGCTTGTTCAGTAGGTTTCATGTTTGGAGCTCCTCCGTATCTTCTGCTTTTTACCCAGTTTCTGGGCGTATGCCTCCTCGTATCGTTTGGCTTGATTAATTTGTGTTTCTGTAAGTTTCATTTGTTTGCGAATGGTGAAATTCCTTAGTTGGACGCTGTTGCGGTGTTGTGTTTGCACGTTCATTTTTGTAAAGCTTGTGACGACGGCAAGTCACTGCTTTCTCGAAATAGGTTTTGCGTCGAGGTCAAACAGGTAGTATTGTGAAGACAAAATTACATGTTAACGAAGTACCTCACTGGCTACACACAGTCGTACAATACAGCCCCGTTATTCCAACCCCACCCGCTATGCAAGCCGCAATAATGCATAGGACCGGCTGGTGATATTGATGTGTTCTCCAGTGCAGTGTCCCGTTGGGTGCATGCGTCGGTGTTGATGTTCACACTGTACCTTGGCGTCTATCGAACACCGAGCGCACGGGGGCGAGACATGGAGTTTTCCGCGCCAACCCGACGCATCCACATGTTAGCGCACCCACATGCACACCAATCTTCAAAAGGAAAAACGCTGATTACCTTTTCCGACATCAAGAAGAATGAGCACGAAATAAACACATTATTGCAGCAGCGCCCGAAGCGACAGGCAGAATCTGGTGTCGTAGGCCATAATCTAATTGACAGGACAGCTGTAAGGCGCCGACAGCTTTCAGGGTGCGCCTGACTTTCTTGTTCCGACTACAATAGAATTGAGATGAGTTGGGTGTTTGCAATGGTTGGCACGTTAGGAATATTTGAAAATGCTACTATCACATGGTTGGAACCGACTTTCTATCAGAGGATCGGTGTTGCATGAGTTGTCCACCACCAATATCACGTGTGTCCTCGCCTGCCATTCTTGCAGGAGTCGCTGGAGCTCGACAAGGCGGTGGCGAGTGCCAACAGCGGGCAGCGAGGTGTCAGCATGGAGAGGTATCTACAGTAGTCTAAATTGTCTCCGATAGAAGCGCCTATTCCGCTGTCGTAGAATCGAACCCACCTACCTCACCGGGGCACATGGGCATTCCTCCACAGGTTTCTGTGCTACTCCAGCCATATGTTCTGGGAATTTTCACACCACGTCTCCCTTTTTGCTCATGAAAGAAAGTCACACGACTCAGCAGCCTTGTTTGGTGGATGGTGATAACGGCTTACCTTGATGTGGATAGGTGGGTTCTTGTTTTTCACCTCATCCACATCACCCAATGACCTACCCTGAACTGTTGGTCTATTTCAGCTTCGAGAAGATGATGACTTCCCTCGAGACGGTAGCATTCCAGCGGGGAGATGTTGTTTTCGCTGAAGGGGAAGATGTGGAAGAGTCTCCCTACATGTACATCCTCGGCAGCGGAAAGGTGATACCTTGTGAACGTGGGATCGTTCGATTCTTTAGTTCTGGCGAAGGGGGGGGTACCCTTGACCTCCGCGAAGGTTTTGGCGCGGTGCAGATTATCGTCTCGACGCAGTTCTAGTTCTGTGTGCGCACTTGCTGAGCGGAGAGCAGGAGTAGCAGTGGCAGTGGCACGGATAGATCGCCGAAAGCATGACGTTCCGCGAGACAAAAAAAAGTGGGTGGATTACTCCTTTCGTTCCGTGTCTTGCACGTCCCCCCAGAAGGGCCGGGGGCGGAGAGGCGGAGGTTCGTTTGAGTCCGTCTGTCTCAAGCCTTATGTATCACGGCAGAAATCCTCACGGGTGGTTGTGAGCTATATTTCGTGTCTTCTTCCTTCGCAGCGCAAGACTGAAACTTAAACTGGTTTCGTGATCACCCTCCCAGGTGGACCTGTTGAAGCGAGTACATGACGGCGCTCCCCCAGTCAAGCTAGCGTCCTTGTCGAGCGGCGATATTTTTGGCGAATCGGCCATGATCCAAGGCGGCTCGAGATCGGCGACCGTGCGATGTGCGAGTGAAGTCCAGGTACGTGTTTCTGCACAACGTGCGATGGCGCTAGTACGCCTAAGGTGGGAAGAAAGGTGTAATCACAGGCGCTGGATTGGTGAGGACTGTGGGGTGGCTGGATATCGGCCAGAACAGCTTCATACAGTATTCGGAGAACACAACAGCAGCGGCAACAGAACCAATATGGTTGAGTTTCGATCGGATCCAAAATTCCATGCGAGCGAGCATCCGGACAAGGGAGATGTGTGTACGTGTGTTAAGTGTGTTTGTCGTATCTGTTCTGGCGCCAGGCTACACGCGTTTCGGTGCATATATCTGACTTGTCAGCCGGGGTCACGCAATAGGAAGGTCGCGCACCACATTGTGTTAAGTCGGTCAAGCTCCCTCGAGGCAGTTACACAGTGCTTACAACTACCTCTGGAAGTGAAAGTACCAGAAAATAAATCAAGTCATACGCAGCTGTCATCGCAAGAAGGTAAGCACAAGATGCCGAACACCCATAGCAGGATGCAGCACACCCTTCAGGACTCGCCGAATACCTCACGGCGNGCAAGGAAGTAAGCACAAGATGCCGAACACCCTTAGCAGGATGCAGCGCACCCTTCATGCGACTCGCCGAATATCTCACGGCGCTTCGCGCTTGGTGATGTGAGAGCCTGGTCCGGTAAGAACCCAGCGTGCTCCGTCCCGGTTTTGTAGGGATGCGAGGTCAATGATCTATCGACCACGGCATGCACGACTATGAGTACACCCCCCCGCCAACACCCCGTTTCTTTGCGCGCCTATTCCAGTTTGGTCAAGGCGTTTATTACATGGAAGGAGTTTGGGTGGCTTTAGTTAAGCCTGTATATTTTGCACATCGTATATTAGGCTATAGTGTCATAGAATGATGCCCACATGCAAAAGCCATACAACAGTCGTATAGGTTTATGTATGACCATACCAAATCTTCTACGATACAGAATCATATACAGGTTTTTCTATTAAATCCTATGTCGAATTATATATATTGTGCTACATTCAAAAACTCATATGGTAAGAGGTGCATAGGTTTACAAGGCCCCCGTTCAGAATTGTGGTGGCTTGCGTCCCGCGGGGGACGCAAGAGGACATGGCAAAAGTTGTTACGGTTGCCGTGTTGCATCTCAACGTCCGGTAGTGCCGGCTTCCGTGCAACCTGCAGAAGAATTTGCGTCCTGTGCGAGGAATATATTTTCTCCACACTGCCTCTTCTTGGTCCTTTGTATTCCTTTGGCGGAGAGAGATCTTGATAATCGATTTATCCGAGATGATGCACAACCTCGTTCTTCCTCTACATTCTTCTCAGCGGAAACCTGTGTTTTCAAATTGTGTTCTTTTGGGCTGCTCGGTTGGGGGTATCTACCTTTATTCCGCGGACTGCCGTGTTATCGAAATGTCATTCTTTTCTGCGGGCCTTTGTGGAATACGGTAGTAATCGGATTTTCTGTGATCAGTTCGGGGTATTACATTTCGGAACGCCCGCTGCGCGAAAAGTGACGGTGAAATCAATATAGACCCCGCACATGCACGCAATCTGCAGGTTATTTGTACGGAAAACCGGCACTGCCAAATGTTGAGATACAATGATGTAGCCGTGATGACATTGGCCATGTCCTGTTGCATCGCCCGCGGGAGGTAAACCCCCTACCTCCCGAAGGGAAGCCGTATACATGGTATCACTTAACTGCTGCGGAAAACCACCTACTCGGTACTATTCACCTACGGCGGTGGCACACACGGTGGGTGGCGACGCTCGCGCCGTCCAGGCCATCCATTGGTGTCCTTCATGTAGGAATAGGGGTATATGTTAATCTCCGTGAATAGGACCCGCCCGGGAGTGCTATACCGTGAGTGTTCCTCCCCGTAGAGTGTGACGTGTCAGATCACTCGGGCATCTACCTTCGGGGTATTGCCACCTAGAGCCTTGTTCAGACAACGCTCACGAGCACACATGGTACGTTTGTACGAGTGATCTTTGGCTGTATCGACTGCTGCGGCTGCTGCCGTTGTTTCGCTGCTGATGCCGCAGTCCATTGGTGGAAAATTGTGACACAGATACATTCGTGCTGTGCACAGGTTTCGCAAAATCAAAGCGGTATTCTGATACTACAGCCACACGCGATCAACCCCAAGAAGAGTTCGGGAGGATGCCTGTTCTGTGCTCTAGGCACGAATCAGTCCACTGGCTTAGGAAGGCCTCGGCTGCTGCTGCTTGCTGTCTTTCAAATTGTTGCCACAGCATGTTTCATGGCCTGCCACTCAGGCAGGATGGCGGTGCGGGAATAGGACAGTCGGGGTGCAAATATATTACTGGACAATATTTTTGTCGTTCACCCAATAAAGAACTACGGGAAGTATACTGTATACAGATGGTTTCGTGCCAACACCAGCTGATATGGCTGTTCTACTTCGGTGTATGGGCTTAAATTAGCCTCGAAATATGCCCAGTATTCAGCGGGTTTGCCTCAATTCACTGGGCGGTTACCACGGCGGGTGCCCTCACGAATCAAAACACTTCCCTCTTCAATGCCGTGCAGTTCCCCACTTGCTACAACTGTCTGCCTAAAGAAAGTCCAGCTGCGCTTCGCCTGCCACCAATAACGCGGAGCGCAACGAAGCAATCAAGGGCACATGACGTTTCCCTGCACCTACAGAAGCAAGGGTATTGCTCGTGCAAGCTAACCGTCAGGTCGTGAATACCCGCGCACCTTCCGTATGGCTCCCACCGATGTCACCGTTTATGGTTGTAACAGGCGGTTCGAATCGGCAAAGACAGCCTCGGACGAATGATGAAGGGCACGAAGACGGCATCCGCCAATTTGAGAGAGGTACGGACATTCTTGCGTGCAGACCAATAGCAGGAGAGACGCCGATGGCAACATGGCAGGAGATATCCGGCTTCAAGAGGGGTTGGGGCCATCGCCCTGTGACCGAACTCTTGTTGCTTTTTTCACTGGTACGTGTGAAAAGGCTTCCGTAGATCAGACCTCCGAACGAGACACCGAGATGCTTCACCTCCGCGAACAGCGGCGGAAAATATCACGCGACTTGTTCTATCAGCCGCCGATATGTCCTGTGCACACCTTAAACCCAAGCCCTCTCATACACCTCTTTGATTGCCGAATCACGATATTTATTATCTTGCCCTGGCACAGATGTCTATTCTTCGCGACATCAGCCGCGCCAAGACTCTGCTAAGAGCTGTGGGGAGTATCACCCAGAGCAGGTTGCCCGCAGGAAGTGTCGTCGTGCAGCAAGGAGATCTAGGAGATTCCATGTACACCGTGGTAGAGGTGAGAGGTTTCATCGCAGGCACTAACAACGACACGGTTGCGGTAGGCACTCTTTTCACGAGCGTTCCGGCGCATGTATGATGTATGCGGGAGTTATGACATTGGCTGCCTCTCGCCCGCCATGCGAATAGGCAGGACGTTTCAGTTTTATCTTGGGGTGCCTGTTGGTTTGGCGGGTAGACGGCGGAACTCATACTCTGCAACTCACGGCGCGATGATTCAAAGCTCAGAGCGGAGTGCGGGGACGAGTCTTCTGACATCTGGTGGTTCTGCTCATGTCCGCCTCGTTTGCAGTCAGTGCCCCCCCTCGGACGTGCCCCTTGAGTACTGCCAGGTGCCCACGACGGTATACCGTCTGTGAATCATGTGATACTTTGACTATTGCTGACTATTGCCAGGAGCTCGCTGTAGAATTGGTAACATTATCTGGCACAACCATTGTTTTGTCATTACAAGTGGCCTCCCACCATGATAAGAACACTCATCACACCGTTGGGGGGCATAAATCTCAACGTGACTGCCGTGCAGGCTCCTAGAGTGCTGCTCATCACCACTCACATGTAACGGTGGTGTCGTCGCGAGCCCAGGGAACACTTTCTTCAGTATGAGACTTCCAACAATCCTCCAGCTGTCTGCGTGCACTCATGTTCACGATAAAAAAAGTATTCTTCAAGTGCTCCTGCCAGTTGCGTGCTCATTAGTGCGCATTAGTGCGATTGGACCGAGCATCGAGCTCCAATCTCAATTTGTAATGGTTTTTAGTGCATCCAACGCTACGCGTCCGTTCCCCTGTCCCCGTCTCGATCTCTCTCTGCCTCTCTTTTGTGGTGCAGCCCCTCCAGAAAATATGGAAATCGTAGCAACAGGGAGTTAGAGCAAATGTTGATCCCCCTCTCCATTTGAGGCGCCATGCCGGGGAAAAAAACAACTTGTAACCGCAAGGTGTGCCTCAGCTCCACCAGCCAAACGCATTGTGTAACGGATTTCGTACCAAGAACAGAAAGCGGGGTATGCTTGTTATGCCGCCGAAACATGGGACGCTTGGGGCGCAATTGAGTTTCTTGTCACTGCATCGGCAGCAAATTCGTCGTTTTGATTCAGGCGATTGGTGCCGTACCTCATTTTGGATTCCCAGGGGACGTTGGACGTGAGAGCGAAAGGCCGAGGAGCAGAAGGCAATGGCAGGGCCGGACACCCGTACGGAGATAAGGTGGCATCTCTCAGGCGAGAAAGTCTTTTCGATCACAACCGAATGATCTTACCTGCTCACTGACGAGGGTGGTAACCTTTGAGCGTTTATGCATCGACGACTCTTGCAGAAAAACATGCCTGGAGTGTTTTGATAGTTAAGTTGGGTGCGGTCCCCTAATGGGAATGACCTTCTTCTGTGTTCAGCTCAACTGAAACGCGCTTGGTAGATATTTTGCTGGAACCAACCCCATAGCGTTTTCGAAGCACGATATGATAAGAGTTGTTGTACTCGAGGAATGAGGCAGAGTACTCCAAACGGCGATAGCTTGTGCCGGTCATAGTCCATCAACCTCACGGTTAAGAACCCCGATCGTGAAGGAGCTTTTGAATGAATTGGAGCACATTAAAGCACCTCGAAGCAGGTAAGGAGACCGTGTTTGATGTAGTTTTCAATTTACTTTTTGTGTCAGGGCCTAGTCGAACCGGCGGAAAAGTCGGCGTTGTTTGTGCCCTCAAAATTCCCTCGTGGGATGCTCACATATATGAGCGTGGTTCTCGAAATCGGCTACTCAGTTGCCCCCTTTTTTTTCTGCCCGCAAGAGAACAACCGTGATATACGGCCGGCAAATTAAGTCCCCCCTTGTGGGTACCTCCCACCATGCTACCATGATGAAGCATGCCCCCCGACGTGGAAACTGTGTGAGCTCTATTTTGGCGCTCGAAGCATTTTGTTTTGTGTACTCCATGTCCAGCATATAGGGTTTTCTGCGCACACTTCCCTCCGTCTGTTGAAGGGGTTCACGTCAACTTTTTTGTCGGCAATACCGTGCCGAGTGCGACCTCTTTCATTGGACAGTCGATCAACAAACGGGCCCACAGGTATTGGCCATCCCTCTCCGCGCTTGCCAATACTTGGCTGGTACTAATGCGATCCAATCACAATCAGAAAACACGTCCGTCCCGAGTATCGCCGCTGGGCGGAAGTATCCTCACGACGTTGAGTATTTATCCCCTCTTCACGTGATGAGCAACATTCCAGGCTAGCGCGAAGAACCACACCCCCGCTGGTTTTTTCGGAGGTCTGACCCCTCATTAATACTGCATGGTTACAGTGAAAACCTCCCTGGCTTTCGCCTGTACTGTCGAAGACGAAGCGCCCCGCGCTTTCCCTTGAAGCCAAGGGACGGACTTCATTATCTGCCTTCTCGAAATGACCACCGGAGTCCTGTGCGCCACAGCCCGTTTGAATGCCCTGCACGATCTTACCCTCAAGCACGAACTGTCGAACTTCGCTCGAGCGCACATTCGCGGGCGTTCAAGCGTTTCCGGTCGATCCTCACACTGCCCAGTGGACGGAGATGTTTCTGATTGCAGCATGTTGATCAGATACTTCAAGTATGAATCAAAAATAATTCTAACAACGTTTCGGGAGAGCGTTTTGTGCCAGGGTGGCTTTCATGGTGCCTTTCTGCTCGATACGTTCATCGTCACTTCGGCAGGTGAGAAAAGCCTGCAAAGTAGTACCTTCCGCTGTTACCACTACGTTTCGCGTGGCAACACCTCTGATTGTGCCGTTCAGCCTCTCTTCTATGCCAAGTCGAATATCGGGGTCATAACGTCGACTCCATCTAACCCTTGGCAGTGCCGGAGATGTGTTCGGAGAAATGGCGCTGATGCTCAAGCAACCCAGAAGCGCAACTGTGGTTTGCTCTTCTCCGACCCTGACGGGAGGGCGGGGTGGAACGGATCGGGTCGGGGGGGGCTTCTGCGTGGTTAACGAAATTAAGGGCGAGGATTTCGTGAGAATGCTCAAACAATCCGATAGCTTCCTGAAGAGCATGAAGGTCATCATGCGCACGCGCCTATTCAGGCAAGCATGGATACGAGTGTTTGCACTTGTGCCGTTGATTGTGAACATCCCTCTCATTCATGCCCATGTTTATTATTCTTGCCAAAACTATTGATTTCGACAATTTGGAACAGATCGAAATCGTGTCTCGGCTGGTAGGTTTGACCACACGGCCCCGCTCCCTGGTGATAGTGCAGCGTATGACTAAAAGTCGTTTTGAAAAGCACTGGAAGGTAAACAGAAAAAAATTAGACACCTCGCTTGATAAATGTGTGTCCGCAGGTTCACGGTAGCTTCACACCTAGGACATCGTGAGTCGTGTTTGCAAGTGACTTCGATAGCTCCCCGCATACGGGTCACATGATTTCCTCGGCGTATTTCACAGGCGCGCGATGCTGCTGTTGGCAGCTGCAGGAGCCGAAACCCTTTCAAAAGAGAAGATGCGTGCTGCGTTTGAAATGGTCGACACGGATAAGAGTGGATATCTTGACGCCGACGAGGTCTTGGAGGCGTTGAAGAAACTCGAGAGCAGTCTTGGCGAGGTACGTTCACGGAGTTCGTCCTGAAACATCGTGGTTGCAAATTCGGTCTCGCGTTCGAATCACGATACTTGGCTTGCACTGCCGCATTCTCGTCATTCAAGATACAAGACTTGGTATTGCGAGGTATACAAGGACAGTGCGGATTGCGCAGGTTTGTGTAAAGGGTACGGTTGGCCAAACCGGATGATTGTATACTCCGGTCCGAATAACCAGGGCAAGGCTAAGGCCAACGGCGACGGCGATGGCAATGCCAGGTCCGTCAGAGGTGAGTGCGTAGAATGTCGATATCTTCGATTTTTTCCGAACAGGTTTTGTTGTTCTCTTGAGGTTCTGAGACGGAGCCCAATACCGGTCGTTTTTGAGCCCCGAACACACCACCTCCTACACACCAGTTCGTCTGTTTGCAGCGCGTGGCAGATTGCTGTGCGCACGACCCCGGCCGCCCCCCCCCCGCCCGCTTGTCGTCGGGATCGGGATCGAAAGGGAGACGCACTACAGCAGTAGTTTTGACAAGCCCCGTCCGGAGCTTGGCGAACAACGAAGGCCGTTGATTCCTAATAGACATCTGGCTCTACCCTGGCTCCGGATGATGCCCCCACCCACCCCTGTCGCATATCTTGTTTTCAAAATGTCAGCGATCAACCACGTCGTTGCATTCGCAACTCGTTTCACAGGAAGACGTGAACGCATTGCTGGCTCTAGCCGATCTTGACCAGGACGGTTACATGTGCTTCGACGAATTCTGTAGAATTCTGCTGTGGGAGGATGGGTGTAAGGATACCAACGGCAACACCGATCCAACTGGATCCACCGAGTCCAAGTAGCGTCATCAATCGATACGGGAGCCCCCTATCTGATGTACTTCGTTCAAGCCTACCCCGTCCAGTGTTATGCAGGCAACGGCATGAAGGTTTGGGTTTGGGTTTACTCGCGTGGCAGGAATGTTATGTATGCTTCGGAGGGCGCAGTTGTGGACCTTGCGTTGTGACATGTGGCAGAGCAGGTTGTGTCGGTTAATTATCAGGCCGGGGTTTGCCCCGCCCAGAGTTCTGAAGCTCGTCTTGTATTCTTTTCACGCGTTTCACGCGGTAGCAGTCAAAAGTGACGATGCGTTCCACCGTTCGAGAAGTCCCGAGTTTTGGTCGCGTTGTCCTGACCGATGTGAATCAAGACCATTACTTTAGTTTTCTCCCCACCCGTCTTTTGAGGTGAACCATAAATAGATGTGATGGTGGGTGCTGCTGTAAATTATGAAATGATAGCCCGACCTTATCCAAAGCCCTTTCCTTTTTCTCCAGGGAGGGTGTGTCATGTATGTGTGGGGTCGAGCATGATGAGGGGGGAGCATGGGAGAGGCTAAACTATCCTCCGGATCAAAGACAGAAACAAGGGTAGCAGCACGGGTAGACTATGCGGGCAAAAAAAAAGAATATTGACCGGCAAACGACGCCACACATGTCCGTCCGTCCGTCTGAGCTGCCTAGACTAATATGCCAGCAGACTAGAGCACGTTTCACCATCTAGGCACCAAGTTGCAATCAACAAGTAATATTTTGCCCGAGCTGTCCCAACTGCTACCTTTTCATTCCGTGGTCGGTGCGTCGAGATAGCGCAGCATTTGTGCAGAATAGACTTACACATGGCGCCCGCACTTAAGAACCTCAAATTTGGCGTGAGGCTCGACGCTTATTGGCTGCCTCAACCCCAGCACATGTCCTTATGGTCATGTTCTTATTCCGATCAGACATTTGGTAGCTGAAAACGGGGTTCTTGTTCTTATTTCACCGTCGAGTGCTCCAGAGGCGCACCAGGACGCTCTTTGGTGACTCGCAGCTATGTACACACATCGATAGGACGTGGAAATTGGCGTGTAATTTCATGCGGAAAAATAAGTTGCATCATCCCCATACAGCACGTACGTCCATACTTCCCCGTACCATGCCCATACTGTCCATTCATCAGGCACCGAGATTACTGGCCGTCGACTTGGCCGCATGCTTGTACAACAGACTTAGACCGGATCACGCACCGCAGCAGCTATCCTAGCGGTTGAGTACAAATATGAAATCAACCTCCGAAGGCTTAAACCTTCTTCGTCGATAAGGAAGGGTCGCCTTCGGCCTGCGTTCCCTTCCCGCTCTACTAACGCCCAACGTGGCTGCAGCTCCGCCCCCGTCCACCTGCTCGACCGTGCTCCTCTCAAGCAAGATCCACGAGCCCACCACCGCATCCGGATCTCCTCTGTACATTTCCAACGGCAGCTTCATGCTGCGCGTACTTTGGTCTAGGTCGAGATGCACACGGTAGTCGTAAATAAAGGTGGCGAATGCGCTCCTGAGACTGTCGAGTTATCACCCCCCCCAAACCACCCCATGCCCAGCCTAACGAGTACTCCACGCTGCACTAACGAACTGTCATGAGCTGCCGGCGTAGATGCTTGAATGCGAAACCCATCCGAAATCTCCATGACGTGAATCTTGTCGTCCGATTCCATGCTATCGTCGTCGTCCACAAGACT
Organism: Ectocarpus sp. CCAP 1310/34; assembly: GCA_902602495.3. Lineage (NCBI taxonomy): Eukaryota > Phaeophyceae > Ectocarpales > Ectocarpaceae > Ectocarpus > Ectocarpus sp. CCAP 1310/34. The sequence goes on along the minus strand of CACKRE030001936.1, from coordinate 22,176 downwards.
CAGCTTGTCCAGCTGGCCACTGGCCGTCTCTACAACGACGGGCACAAACGACGATGTCGCAGAAACTGATATGTCATCTACGCAAACATATGTTTAACGGCAACGGCAAGGGCAAAAGCAACAGCAACAGGAAACGCAACAACAACCAAGCAAGGGAGTGAAAAACCCTGGTGGGCATCCAACTTGCCACGAGTGAGTATCTTCGTCGCTAGGATCGCTTTCCGGATGCAGACGACGCTGAAGCGTGGTCTGAAGACAATGTAGGGCGAGCGCTGTTGATGATGCCCGAGATGTCTCCATCAACCTGCGTGGACCACTCTTCTTCCGAAAACACGCCGCTGCTCCTCAGGTCCCACGCCAAATCGAAGGCCTCCCAGTCTTCGCTCGAGAGGGAGTTACCCTCCCTCACATGCTTCTTGATCACCTCGAAGATGGAGGAAAAGGAGGGGTCGGGCGGCGCGTAGGCTAGCTAAGAGAGCAGCGCGCGCCGCGCGAAAGAGAGAANGGTCCCACGCCAAATCGAAGGCCTCCCAGTCTTCGCTCGAGAGGGAGTTACCCTCCCTCACATGCTTCTTGATCACCTCGAAGATGGAGGAAAAGGAGGGGTCGGGCGGCGCGTAGGCTAGCTAAGAGAGCAGCGCGCGCCGCGCGAAAGAGAGAACAGGGTCAACTTCTTAGGGTAGCAACCTGGAATGTGCGGACTTTGGCTGTAAACGGGGCCACTGGATATGGGCGGGCTTACAGCGTTCTACACGAGGCAGCGAGACAAGACGTTTCGGTGATAGGAATGCAGGAGACACGGAGGGCAGGTCGAACGGAATTTGCAGCAGCGGGTTTCCGGGTGTTCTGCTGTGGCACGGAGACTGGTGGAGTCCATGGTGTGGGGATAGCCGTCGAAGAGTCACTGTGCAAGACATCCACGTTCACTACGGAGTTTATCGACGAACGCCTTATGGCCATCAGCTTTCTGCTGGCAGGCCACCGTGAAGCGGTCATCTTCGTAGCCGCGTATGCTCCAACCGAACCTTCAACCGCCGACAGCAAGCGCGTGTTCCGGGGAAAACTTGACAGTCTCGTGCGGAGGATCCCTTCCAAAGAATGTGTGCATGTCCTACTGGACGCCAACGCGCGGACGGGAGGTAGGTTGGACGGAGGGGACGGAAGGGTTAAAGGAATGTACGGGCGTGATGAGCTCAACGACAATGTCATGCTACTGTTGAACTTCGCAACGGAAAACAGGCTAGCTCTCAGGAACACGTTCTTTGAGACACGCAAGGGCGGAATATGGCACACATACAACGGTGTGTCGGGAAACGATTGCAAGCGACTTGACTACATCCTGACAAGGCAGGCACATCA
>CACKRE030001934.1:0-10044 GCA_902602495.3 Ectocarpus sp. CCAP 1310/34 | reverse complement strand
ATGCCGTCGGGGTACTCTTCGCACGGCTTGCAACGCCCGACGTAGGTGTCGCTGCGGGAGAGCGTAGCTCCTTCATCCGTAATCTCCATCTGTGGGATAGGAGCAGGCATCCACAAACAAAAAACGCAGAGTGGACAAGAGTCAGCATGTTCGGTATTCGCTCGAGGGAGCATTGAAAACCTTTAGTAATTTTCATCGACGGGAACAGGGGCACACTCCACATTCCACGTCAGCCCTCCAGATACAACCTATATTTACGATACTCCTATACAACATACCTTCGGCATTGTCCCGTGTTCCTGCATGATCGCGTACACCTCAGCGGGGATGTCCAGCTGCCCGCGTTCCTCGCCGATCAAGTCCGACACCATGACAGCGGCGCCCTCGTTTTTCGGGCTCATCGCTGCGCCCTTTTCATCGTTCTCCCACGCTGCCCCGCCGCTGTCGTTCTGCTTGTAGGCGCACTCGTCGTGGTACACCACCTCCATCACCTCCCTCGGTTCCAGCAAGCGAAACCCGGGCGGCAGCGGTTGGGCTGGAACACGCTACCGCTCCGTGCACCACAGCTCGAGTCTCTCGTCGACCGGAAGCTCGTCGAGCTTTCCGCTCGTCCTGAGGTTATGCTGCTTCTCCCAGCCGCACTCGCCTTCGAGCTGAACGTGCATCCATGTGCTCCCTTCCCCCAGAGGATCGCCCCCCGCACTCTCGAACACCGCAGGCCAAAGAGCAACCTCCTCGGCTTCCGGGCCCTCACCGATCTTTGCGAGCCTGCAGGTCAAGGTGGCGGGACGAGAGATTAAACAAGAGGTCCCTGCGCAAGGTTGTATGTTCGCGTAAATGCTCAAACTTGAACGACATCTAAACTTGAAAAAAAAGTAAGTTGTCGGTTCCACGGTGGAAACCTTACACGAAATCGGAAACATTGCAGACCCAATCACACCACAAATTCAATACGCACTTGACTGTACGCTTCTGGTGCTCCTGCATCTCCGTCACGTAACCCATCCTCCTTCTGATGTTGTCGGGGCGGTTGTGACCGTCTGCGTAGACACACTTTTGGTGTCGCCGCCAACGGAAGCCCAAGTCTTGCAGCCATCTGTGCACCGTGTCGAGGGAGATTCCCCGCGCACCCTCTTCCATGTAAGGCTTGAGCGCGGTGTCGTTGAGATGCCTGCGATTTTGATCAAAAATAATGGTGCAACATAAGTTGCTGTGCAACAATCGACACACGGTTCTTCTGCATATCTTTCAACGACCTGGGATGTAAACATCTATTGCATATCGTGGGAATGTTTCGACACCAGCATGCATCGCTAATCGCCAACCGACAAACTCTGAAATAGAATCCTAACCATGACGTTGTTTACATTCCATACTCACTTCTGCAAGTCCCGAACACGTAGCTGCGGCTCCCCCTCCTTGCGGCCCTATATCTTGGCGTCCAGTCACTCGCGCGACTCTTCGCGAAAGTCCTCGTCGTTGATTACCGAGAGCAGGTTGCGAGCAGCGTAGTCCCGCACGCGAACCTTGAACCTCTTGCCGTTGACAAAATCACGCACCCACGCCCGAACCACTTTACCGGTCACGCCGACCGGAAGCGCCGCAACCTCGCTGTGCTTGATGGGGTGAAGTCCATCAGCAATCCTGGTCCGCCAAACGCAAACACATTTGGCAAGAAAGTCGTGACTAATTCAGGGGATGCGTATTCGACAACGTGGAATTTAGCGGGTTGTAAACTGTTTGCGTACCCACTGCTGTAGCACGCATCCATCACACACGCGAAAAACATAACTTACTCTAGCGACACGAAGGTCAAGATGGCGGACGCCTGTCTCATGGCGTACCCCTTCTTGTTGTCGGTTGCTAGCGCCTCGTCCGGGTTCTCCACGATGTTTTCCAGCCGGAAGTGCCGGACCGCCTGATCAAATCAGTACAGGGAGGGGGCTGTCACGTCAAGGCGAATATTTACCGACAGAACTTTACGTGACGCACAGCAGCAGCAGCCCCACCAATTTGAACATGTGCGTGAATTTTCAACTTAGAAAACGCAACAACCCATGTTTTTATCTAGGCATATCTTTATGGGGCTGTGATCACATGAAAGCACGCACCACCTGCTGTCACTACACACAAAACGACACAAAACAGGCCCCTGCCTTCGCACACACACTCACACACGAGAGAGTCGGCAAAGCTGGGTATATTTTTTCACCCTTGCCACGAATGAAAGCAGATGCGGCAACATCACAGCTGCAAAGTCCACACAGCAGTAGTCATGAACACCATTGTTGTGTCTACTCCTAACGCTGCTCACCGGAAAAAGAATACCCTTCGCCTGTTCGAAGATCTCTAGCCGCTCTTGCTGCACCTTCAAACGCGCCGCTTCCCGCACTGCGCGCCGTCTCCCGGATTTCTTCGACCTCCTCTCCCGCCTTCGTTGCTCCTTGCGAGACACTCTCCTGCGCTTGGGGTTACATTGCTTCTCCTTCTTTCCTCTTCCTGGGCCAGCTGGCAAGCCCTTTGGCCGCGGTTTCCGCGCCCGCGCCGCGGCAGTAGCCGCCGGCTGGATGCGGCATGATTTCCGCTGTGCGGCGGAATCTCGATCTGCGCACCGATCGGGATTCTGCAACGCTCCCTGCGACGGCTGCTTCGGCGTCTGCTCCAACGTCTGCTCCACGTCGCTCCACTCCATGTTAGACTCTTCTGACGACGTGCAGTCAGCCGAGTCGCCAGCGTATCCCCCAAAGATGAGCCCCTCAGACGCGGAACTGCACGCGTCCAGACACACATCCACCTGCTCCATGGCATCTTGTCCAAACCAATTGCAGAGCTCGTCACCGTCGTCTCCACCTCCCTCAACCTCGAACACAACCGCCCCGTCCTCAAACTGTCCCGCCTAGCTTTCGGTCTATGTAGAGGTGGGGGCGAAAGTGCTGCCGGGCGGAGGCGGTGGAGTCGGCGCCCACATCTGAAAAAGAGTGCGAAAGCCCCTCTTTTCTTCTTTTTCTCGCTGCTGTTGCCGGCGGCGCCTGCGCTGTCGTTTGCTCGTGCCATCACGCTTGACACGGCCCGAGCTCCCCGAGCTGCAGCTGCCATAGTGACTACTGCTGTCGCTGCTGTGTTGGCTGCTGCTGTGGTCCTCCTCGTCTCCTTCATAACATGTGTCGTGGTGGTCATGTGGCGGTGAAGTGTCCGCAGCGGGGGATGGTGACGCGGCCGCTTTCGCGCCGAACCGACCACCTGTTCTTGTTTGGCAGCTGCCACGCTTCTTGTTTCGTTGACCGGGGGGACGCCCAACCATGTATGGGCTTGGATGGGTGCTCAGTGGGGTCTATGTGACTGCTGTAGCGTGTGGTGTGTGGTGCGTGGTGTGTTGTGTGGTGTGTGTGGCGGCACCAAACTTTTGATGGGCCATAATAACTCTTTCATCAGAAAATTTTTGTTCGCAAAAAAAAAAAAAACGGTCCTGGGTGCAGGTCCAATTCGCCCGAATCCTTCGAGTTTTTCGAAATCTATCGGTTGATTTCACCATTAAAAACATAACTCTGGGACCAGCTGGAATGAGTCTTTTTGCCCATTTCTCCGTTGTATCTCAGCGAATACAAAGTTGAGTTGGGTCGCCGCGTAGCCCTCGGCGTGATACGCTCAAAACCGGTCTCAAAAAAAAAGTGGACATCACACACGCCCTACTAGATCGGGAGGTGGAATAGTTTTTTGTGGTGGTTGCACAAAAGTACCCTNCGCCGCGTAGCCCTCGGCGTGATACGCTCAAAACCGGTCTCAAAAAAAAAGTGGACATCACACACGCCCTACTAGATCGGGAGGTGGAATAGTTTTTTGTGGTGGTTGCACAAATGGGCTTGGATGGGCCCTCAGTGGGGTCTATGTGACTGCTGTAGCGTGTGGTGTGTGGTGTGTGTGGCGGCACCAAACTTTGATGAGCCATAACTCTTTCAGAAAATTTTTGCTCGCAAAAAAAAAAAAAACGGTCCTGGGTGCAAGTTCAATTCGCCCGAATCCGTCGAGTTTTTCGAAATCTATCGGTTGGTTTCACCATTAAAAACATAACTCTGGGACCAGCTGGAATGAGTCTTTTTGCCCATTTCTCCGTTGTATCTCAGCGAATACAAAGTTGAGTTGGGTCGCCGCGTAGCCCTCGGCGTGATACGCTCAAAACCGGTCTTAAAAAAAAAGTGGACATCACACACGCCCTACTAAAACATAACAAAATCTGGCAAAATCTCGACGGAATCGCGATTTTCTCGCCAACCAAAAAAAAATATATATATATATCTGCTCCGATCAAACGATCCGCCTGAAATAGAGCTTTTTTACGATATAAGGTATGTTATTAGGGGGTACGTCAGTCGCTCGCAATATATTCCCGAGTGATTCTAGGCAATCGTGGAAAAATTTAAGCGGACGGACTATACCTCTCTGTACACAATCTGTCTGTCTGTGTGTCTCTCTCTCTCTCTCACACACACACACACTACCCTTCTTTCTGCTGCTTTTTCAACGATGGTGGTCTTGGCAAAGGCACCAATCGACTCATCGTTGCTATCGCCAACCACTTGGCGCACGAAGCTTATTGCCGGGGGAATTTTGAAGACGAAAGAGCGTCTGAAAGCTTTTCATGCTGATAACAGGATTCGGAGACGGTTTACCTTCGAGCTAGCTCGTTTTCTGTCGATGCGAACTCGCGATGTGTTCAAACGTCATGGGCAACTGATCGACCAACTTCCACCAGGGCCAATCGGTTGAGATCTCTGCGACAACGATAGCAGTGAGGGTAATTCTTTTGGGAGTGACGAAGACGAAGGAAAGGGAAAGGGGAGAAAGGAGGATGACGACGATGGAGCAGAAAAACATGGAGGAGTGGAAGAGAGCAAAGGGTTTGAGCCAGATGACCTTCCCCACAACAAGAAACGTAGGGCTAGGGAAGAACTGCCCAGAGATTCTTCTTGTCGAAATGAGGATCAGAATGATGGTAGCGAAAACAAGGAGGATACTGGTGAAAGTACTCCTAAACGAACTCGAGTACTAGGTACTAGCCTTGGTAGACGGGTGCAGTTTTCTTCTGTTGCTGCTGTTTCTGTTTTGATCCGAAGGATAGTTTAGCCACCCACATGCTGCCCCCTCACGGGGTCCCAGTTCATGGTAGATAGAAGTGTTTTGTGTTTTCAACCGCACTAAGACTGACGTCTTTTCATTGGTCAGCCGGTTAGCGCGGTCGATGCTAATAATAAAAAGCATAGAAGTATGTAGTAGGTGATAGTTCGCGCTATTTTGGTGCATGTCCCTACGGCTGCATCGGCACCAATGCCATGCACACGAAAGCTCCAACCCTAACCGCTTCTTTTCATGACACCTCTCTGCTCCACCCATCGTTGTCAACCTGCGTGCTTCCAGGTGAGACCCCGGTCTCCAAGCCCCTTACGGCGTCACCAGAGACCGTCGAGGTTCCGGAGGCCCTGGTTTTGGCTGTGCGTACCGCCATTGGCAGTGGGGCGAGCATTAACCCGAAGAAAATGATGGACTGGGAAGAGAATGCCTACCTCGCCGGTCGCGTTTTGGAGGTGATAGCGGTTGAAGACCGCGCGTCAGGGGCCGACGTCACCACCGCCGGCCGAAGGAAGAGCAAGTATTGCGTTCCCCTGGCGGTGGAGCTGATGGTCGCCGAGCGCTTCAGGGAGCGCCTTGCCGCAAGCAGGACGCAGTTGTCTAGGACGGAGCTCGACAATAAGGAGACGGGAACAAGCGGTCGGTATACTTTGAGCTATGGAAGGACTTCAAGGACACGGACGTGGACGTGAGGTCTGAATGTATACCGTTTCCGTTAGCCCGCAGGAACGTATTTTTTTTAGGTTACGCTCAAGTCTAGTTCGTATGCTCACAACAATCTAGCACCCAGGGTCAGGGGTTTGAATGCCGTCGAGAGGGAGATTTTATTGCGAAGTGAGTTTTTGTCTCGCGCCCGTCCTAGCGCTAGTTAGTGTGCACTCTCGTCGCATTCTGTCGAAGGCAAGGACCGCAGGAGGGTGGGTAGGAGCTTTAAGGGGATGAACCCTTTTGTGTGACAACGGGTTGTTGAGGTCCTACCCAGCAGCAAGAACGTGTGCCAGCGCTCATTGTAAGGTATTGAAAAAAAAAAGCGATGTGCTTCGTCAAATTCAATCGGCCTGGTGTTCCCCCATGAATCTCCCAACCTCCCTCCCCCCCAAAAGAATATATATACACAAAAACAACGCCCTTTTGCCTTGTTGCAGGTGGTCACACACCTCAAGGACCACGAGCACATCACCGCGGCACAGATCGACCCGAACATAGTCCATCAGCCCGACATTTCGTACGACAAGTTCATGAACATGGTGAAAGAGGTGAACAAGGACTATCGCGACTGCCACCAGAGCAGAAGTCTGGGAGTCGCGAAGAATGGTACTCCTTCTGCCGCGGTAAGGTCTGCTATAACGGCACGTGTCGGGGGGGTACTCCTGGAGAAAAGACAGTGGTCGGTCCACGCGTCGGGATCTTTAGTGTTGAAATGTAGTTGAATGATATTTCTGTAGCGTGCACCGTACTATGCTTGGGACGATGCTGGAACAATAGGCCGGATAACACAGCAGTTGACGTCGATCAAACATTGCTCCACCACTGCAAAATTCAATCAATCACAAGCAGGGGACTTGCTTGTACCAACAGGTGTCATGTTGCAGCGATAAACAGTTCCGGTCGTGGTCATTCGGAACGTGGTTCGTCCAGAAATGAGTACTGTTCGGGCTCTTCGCCCTTGTTAGTTTTGGGTCATGTAATGTGCAAGGGTTCCTCTGTTGGTCGTGAACGCCCGACAAAGTACAGCCCCCCCCCGCCCCCCGCCCCGACCTACTGTGGTTCCCCTCATCACNCCCCCCCCCCCCCCCGACCTCCTGTGGTTCCCCTCATGACGAAGGGTTTCAATAATATGCCTTTGAACAACCCGATTTTTCTGCATGTTGGCGATGCATCGATAACACAATTATGTTCTTCCCACAAATATATGTGCGCTCTAAATGACATCAGCGGGAAGTACGATTCCGCTTGCAAGTTCCAGCACGACGATATACTTTCGTGGTGACGTCCGCTTCCGCTCAATGTCACATTATTGCTGTCTAACGATCGCCCCTCCCCCCCCCCCCCCCGACTCGCCCTGGTCGAAACACCTTGAACGTCAAAATATCAGAAAACCTGGACACCTACTACTTTGGACAGGTCATGGCCGGGTACCCGCAGATCCTCGCCGTGTGTAACCGGCTCCTGCCCCAAGACGTGCAACGGGAGAGCAGCGGCGTGGGGGGGGCGGCCGCCGGCCCTTCCGGTGCCAAGGGAGCCGCTGCTGACGTGAAGAGGAGAGAGGACTCCAAACGCAGAGCGAGGGAGGACAACGCCCACCTCAAGGCCAAGAAAAACGGGCCTAAGAACGCCGGCAGCGTGCAATAGACGGCCGCGGTTGCCATGCACTCAGTGGCGTCGGGACTTGGACTGCCACCCTGCGGATAAAGCGAGCTATCTCGGCCAGCGTCAGGACCCGCCCCCGCCGCAGCACCTTCCTTGCGGGACATCGTAGATGCAAAGACCGCAAAGNAAGACGTGCAACGGGAGAGCAGCGGCGTGGGGGGGGCGGCCGCCGGCCCTTCCGGTGCCAAGGGAGCCGCTGCTGACGTGAAGAGGAGAGAGGACTCCAAACGCAGAGCGAGGGAGGACAACGCCCACCTCAAGGCCAAGAAAAACGGGCCTAAGAACGCCGGCAGCGTGCAATAGACGGCCGCGGTTGCCATGCACTCAGTGGCGTCGGGACTTGGACTGCCACCCTGCGGATAAAGCGAGCTATCTCGGCCAGCGTCAGGACCCGCCCCCGCCGCAGCACCTTCCTTGCGGGACATCGTAGATGCAAAGACCGCAAAGTTGGCGTTTTTCGACACCTTGTTCAAATCTTTCCAAGCCGCCACGAAAAATCTCAAAAGAAGCCAAAGCAGAGGCGGCAGGCAGCGACGCTGAAAATGGTCGGTTTTCCGGAAAAAAACACAGCGAAGATTAGAACCGAGATGGCTGAATGGGACAAGAGTCCCCTTTGAGGGACAGCCCGCGGTCCCTCCCCGATTCCACATGTGCTAGAGCGATCGATTGTGTTTTAGTGGCGGTTGTTGTACGATCGTTTGTGTGTGGGCGGGGGAGGGAGAGGGCAGATCGCTTTCACTTGCCGTACCGTTGTTTTTTGTCGGGTGGGTGTTTGACGAGTGCACCACGTGTAGAACACGCATGGAGAACGCGTAGCGCACGCTTGATGATCGATGTTTTTTTTCGCCGCGTACAGCAGCACCACTTTTATTTTTTGTGTCTTTCACAAACCACCGCGTGCATTCGTAGATGACTAGGGGGGGGGACACGCAGAGCGAACGTGTGGCGCACAACCAAAGTTCGTTTTTTTGTAGACACGTACAGCAGGACCACTTGTTTGTTTTTTGGCGTTGTGTTTATAACCAATCACCGTCTGCATTCGTAAATGCTTTGGAAACAACGTCTCCTCACGACGCGAACGTAGTCAAATACAAGGTAAAAAGCGTTTTGAATGTGGATCCATTCCCGATTTGGTTATCTCGGGTTGTGGGAGCTGACGNCCCGCGGTCCCTCCCCGATTCCACATGTGCTAGAGCGATCGATTGTGTTTTAGTGGCGGTTGTTGTACGATCGTTTGTGTGTGGGCGGGGGAGGGAGAGGGCAGATCGCTTTCACTTGCCGTACCGTTGTTTTTTGTCGGGTGGGTGTTTGACGAGTGCACCACGTGTAGAACACGCATGGAGAACGCGTAGCGCACGCTTGATGATCGATGTTTTTTTTCGCCGCGTACAGCAGCACCACTTTTATTTTTTGTGTCTTTCACAAACCACCGCGTGCATTCGTAGATGACTAGGGGGGGGGACACGCAGAGCGAACGTGTGGCGCACAACCAAAGTTCGTTTTTTTGTAGACACGTACAGCAGGACCACTTGTTTGTTTTTTGGCGTTGTGTTTATAACCAATCACCGTCTGCATTCGTAAATGCTTTGGAAACAACGTCTCCTCACGACGCGAACGTAGTCAAATACAAGGTAAAAAGCGTTTTGAATGTGGATCCATTCCCGATTTGGTTATCTCGGGTTGTGGGAGCTGACGGTCTATGCCATGATGCTGTTCAGCCAATACTGTCTCCCTAGAGACAATATCATGAGGTCAGAAAAAAAAGAAAAATCTCTGTTACCATCTTGCATCACGAAACTATGACATGAAAAAATTCCCCGGCACGGGGGGGAGCGTGCTCACCCTTACCCTACACGCCCAACGATATAAAAAAAATGCCTTTGGAAATCTGCACTCTTCTTCGACATGTCTGCAACATTCGAATTTTCTCGCGCAAGAGATGCAAACGCAGGAATGACACCCAAACAAACGACGCCATGAAAAGCGACAATAATTATCGAAACAACACTAAATATTACTGGACACCACTCAGGCATTTCTCCGGTTTGTACGATGTTTGCAACACATAAAACACCACTTACGCAAAATTGTCTCCACGTCCTCGTAGAGGCGCAAGTGAATTTGGCGCCCGACCCTCTCCCCCCGAAAAAAAAAGCCTTCTCACCCGCCCGTGCGCCTTCCCTTCCCTTCCCCCCCCCCCCCCCCGCCCTACCCCACCAAAGGCGTTGCATTCCCGACCACCATTGTCCACATCCCCCACCCCGGCCATGGCCCACGCTCCTCCAAGGCCACCACCTCCGCATTTGCCTCGTCTCGTGTCCATCATCCACGTACTATGGTCCGTTCGGGCAAACATTCACAATCTGAAGAAAAACGATTTGGAACGTGAAACAACTTTGGGCGTGACCGCGGCGTCGAGCTTCGTCGATATCCGATGAGTGTTTGGTGATCGGGTGAAATGCGACATTTTTGGACAAAATGACTCACGGAGCCCCCACCCCCCACCCCCTCATGACCCCACGGAGCCCCCAAAGTACACCACGACCCCCC
>CACKRE030001929.1:0-15749 GCA_902602495.3 Ectocarpus sp. CCAP 1310/34 | reverse complement strand
ACTGTTGCCGACCTCGTGGCTGATGACGATGATCCTGGCGTGGTCCTGGCACCGTTTTCGGCACGAACATCGCGTCCCACAGGAGCTCCCGAAACGCTCGAAGCGTGGTCTTGCATCAATGTCGGACGCGTTGGTGGGGAAGAAGATGGGGCAGGTGGTGGCACGCTAGGAGTGTGGGGGGGCACAGGAGGTTGTACATTCGCGTCGGCAGCAACATCCACTACTTGATTTGCTCGCAGGAGAGTGAGTACTTGTTCCAACAGCATTTCAGTACGGGAGGCCGAAGTCGAGGCGTGTGATGCAGCATGGCGTGGTGACTCAACAGGTTCGTCCAAAGGCAAGGAAGATGTGGGATGATCCATAACGGCATGGGCAGGGGCATGGCTTTTCACAGCGGCTGAACGTTCACGAAGTTGCATGTTGGCAAGTTGGAAGCCAAAGAAGACCTGGTCGGTTGGCCTACATCAGCGGGAGGGCGTAGAACAAGCGGTGAAGAACAGAGAGAACCGTCTTCTGAAGCATCCTTGTTTTCCCCCAACAACCCAGAGCTACGAAAATCACCTCGATCATACATCACTTGCCTGTTACCGTGGCCTGACCTCCGTCGCCCTTTTCCACCGCGACTGCTGTCAGTGCTGGTCGCCCTGCTATTGCCCCAGCTCTGGTTCTGGCTCCGGCTGCGGCTACGCATAGACGGAGGCGTGTTTCTCCCACGACGGTCTCCGCTCCGGCTGCGCCCACGCCTAGACGAAGGATTGGTGCGCTGTTGTCGCTCTGCGCTCCGACTCCTGCTCCGGCGATGGCGACTCGCCGGCGAAGACCTCGTAGGCTGGTTCCCCACGGTTCGCCCTCGCCTGTTATCTCCGACGCCGCGCCCTCGCGAAGACTGGGTGAAGCGGTGGTGGTCGTCCGTCCCGCTCTTGGCCGTCGAATCCCGGTCGCCCCAACGGTTCTTCCAGCTCTTGGACACCGGAGCCGCCGACCTACTGAAGTCCTTGTCCTCTCCAGAACCATGTGCAGGGCGTGAAGGGGCCTGCCGGGGGGCTTGTAGATCGTGCTTGAAGTCGTTGGTCGAAGCAGCACGAGCAAGAGGCAGCTGGAGTCCTCCCTCCTGGGTCACCACCGACGTTCCTTGAGGACCTTCATGAAAGGTGGCACGACGGAGAGCGAACAACAGCTGGAACACGGACTGCCGCGAAGAAGGCGGAAGTTTCGCGAGGTACGGTGTGCGGTAGATGTGCCCGAAAGCAACGGTGTGCGGTGGGGGGAATTGTGCACGGACAAGTTGTTTGATGCCAGCCCATGCAAAAAGAGCTGCCAATCTGTCCTCATCGTGGAAGGTGACACCTTCTGCAGGCATCTCCAGCGGGCGGGACAGGAACGCTGTATCTCCAACGTGGAACTCGTACACCGTGATTGCGGCCGCAAACGATGCTCCGCCTTCAGCACCGGCCGGAAGACCCAACGTCACCGAAAACTCCAGAGTCGTTGTCCTCTCCCGCTCCTGCTCGTTCGTCGGAGACGCCGCCACCTCCCGCTCCTTCTCGTGCGGCGAGGCGGTACGATGGGAACCAAGGTGCACCTGGGATTGCGTGGGGGGGGGGACGATAACACGGCGACGGGGGTGGGGGGCTGCTCGCGGGTCCTGGTGGCGGGGCTCCAGCTCCTTCAGCCGCGATCGGAGCGCCCCCTGCTTCGCCCTAGCCGCTTGGAGATACGCCTCACGCTCCGCCAGAACAGCCGCACGCTCCTCCTCCTGCTTCCTCGCCGCAGCAGCCAGAGCAGCCTCACGTTCCTCCTCCTGCTTCCTCGCCGCAGCAGCCCGAACAGCCTCACGCTCCTCCTCCTGCTTCCTCGCCGCAGCGGCCAGAGCAGCCTCCCGTTCCGCCAAGCGCTCCGCGTCCTCGCGCTTTGCGTGCTCTCGCGCCTCCGCCTCTGCTATCTTTCCGGCAAGACCGTCGCACCACATCTCGTTCAACCTTTGGTACACTATAAACTCGTCGTGGGGCAAGAGGATTAATCTGTCTTCCGACGGGAGCGAGAAAGGAGGAACGAAAAGGAAGGAACCGGACGACAGATGGGCCGCTTCTACGATATCCTCCAGAGAGACACGTCCGGTGTTGTAGGCCCGCTCCAGTTCCGCCGGATCTGCTGTGGCGATGTTGTCCAGCAAATCATCGACGGTGAACACCATGGACATGGGGGGGCTCTCGTCTCCTGCACCCGCCGCTGGAAACTGCTCTGCGGTGGGAGCCTCGCCCTCGGGTTCGTAGTCGAGGATTTCCACATTGTCGCCCAGGAGTTCCACTTTGCCGCTGGACATGGTGTCCTCTTTGTTAACAAGAACAGGGCCAGAGAGAGGGTAGCTACGATCGGTTTTGGAAAGGTCAGCAGGGCCAGAAACAGAAGCTGTAGGATAACCAACCGCAGTTGAGGCCGCAGCACCAAGAGCAGCAGTAGCAGTAAAGCCGGGGGCAACTTCGGGAAGAGCAAGCCGAGGTCCATGCGAAAGGCGGAGATATCCACAAGATAGCGTACGCCCAGTGGTAAACGGTTGGTGCACACGAGGTTGAAGCGGATCCAACCAAGCAGAAAAAGCGTCCAAAAGCACACCATGCCACGCACAAACAGCAGTAGAAGCTAGCACAAAAGGGCCCGTGTTGCATGGAGACACGAGGTTTTCCGACCAAAAGACACGCAGAGCAGCACGGCGTTCCTCCGCAACTGGTGCCGAAGTGCGAGCAAAGACCGCTGTGGGTTTGCGCTGTTGAAAGGTTTCCAATTCAAATGCTTTGAGGGTGAACGATTCCCCGAAAAAAAGTGCCATGTGATTTCGAAAAATGGAGGGAAGGCTGGTGGGGCGGCTGACACCCATTTTGTGTGCACACATCGCGCTCCAAGTCGATGCAAGCGGAGTCAAATCGGCGAGCACAACAGGAAAATCCGCGGGCCGGTACGCCGGCATGAATGCAGTAGAGATGGTAGCAGACGTGGGAAGCATGCTATCATCTCGGGTCCCACTACACAAGGCCAGCAACTCAGGACGCTCCATGCAGAGGGTATCCGCCATAGAAATCACTTCATGGACCGCCGATGCAGACAAAATAGCTTTCGAGGGACGGCGAACGTACGAAAAATCACCCAAAACATCGCGATGGCCTCCGAGGCGCGTATCTTTTGGAAGGTCCCAGTCCCGCGGGCGCTTCGCAAAAGCATCACAAGCCAGCATCTCTACAGGAGAGGAAGCAGAGCAGAGGCTAAGTCTAGATTTTCGTGGGTGGTGAGACCAAATAACTAGCAACCCGGTGGTTGTGAAAAAAGCGTAGCAACAACACACAGCAGTGGGGAAGCCGCGTCCAGCACCCGCTTACCGTGTAATGCCAGCTGACGCCAAGTTTCAAGGAGTGAAGCCGTGGGCGGTAGCTTGCTCCTAGAGATTGATGAAGGTTCTGTCGTTGACACGCTTGTCCACGACCACGTTGAGATGGGAAGTTGCTCGTTGTTGCTAAGAGACGATCAGCAAAGGTCTGGGATGAAGTGGGGATCCAACTTCATTTCGGGCGGTACACAGAGTAGACAATTCTAAGGGGGTAGGGGTCAGAAGGGTATACCTCCTGACCGGCCCACATCCTATCAAAAATAAGATGTACCCTATTCATGCTAGCAGCCACACTCCTTATCACGTACTATCGATATACGAAATTCAGAATCGAACTGAAAAGAATATGGCTCGGCTCGCGGCGGTGTGCCGAGAGGCAATAGACGACGTTGTATATGTTCATCTTGGAAGAATGTTGTTTTCCTTTGATAAAAGAAGGTCACGCAATATTGCGAGGTGGGTGTCCAACGCGAGGTTGTGTGTACCGATTTACGGAGAGCTGCTTGAAAAGGGAGGTCGGTTCGTTTTACACACGTGGAAAGGGGTTATGTTGTGGCCACCTGCACCAAACCACTTCTGGTTCTTCGATGTGTTCAAAAAAGCCAACTCTACCCCTCCATCCTGGACAATCGTGTTCTACTCACCTCAGCCACACTCAAGACAGCTCACTAAGCACACCAGCAAACTCTAACAATGATCTGATTGATCGTTGCTCCATTCAGCCAGCTCACGACAGAGCAATGCCCGGCAACCACGCAGGTAGCGCCCCCGAAAACGGAAAAAGGCCCGACAGTCAGCTGGGAAGGCTCACCTATTCTTTCGATGGAAGTGAGAGTCGAAACACCGCCGCCCGGCAAGGAACGGGTCGACTTCCTGATGTCCCCCTCGCCAGGTGTTTTGGCATGCGGGAATCCCTTGTCCTGCTCGTTTTTCGTGCATGAGCCAACAGCCGACAACCCACGTTTGGTTACAGAACGAACGGTGCATCTGCACATGAGGGTATTGGAAACGCAGAGCTCGACGAGGAAAAACGTCGTAATCAGTAGTTGCTTGCGCACCTCCGGTGTGGTGTTTCATCCGCCAGCGGGTGGTGTTGGCATCTACCACGCTCAGGTTTCGAACTTGGAATCGGAAATATTCGAACGCGTTCTCGTGTGTGGCGTAACAGTAAACATGCCGGTGTTTCCTTGGACGGGTGGCCAGAGGCAGGTTGTGCGTAGGTTGGGGCACCAACTACAACTTGATGGGGGAGGTTGTAGGGAGGCTGCAGCCCAAAGTGTGCAAGTTATCCCGCATCTTGGATAGTGGCGTTACTGCAATCAACACGGCGGGCTGCAAGCCCGAAGGAAAAATGGGTCCAAGGTCGAACTCGGCCTCCCAACCCCCCCCCAAGGTTGTAATTTATACCCAACCTGCCCCTCTGGCCACCAGTGGTGGCTCCCACGATGAGTGAATAACACAACCTATGCAATGTTTTTTTTTATGCACCTGCTGAGACCCCTGATAATAATTCAGTGAATACGCATAAATAGACCCAAAATACGCCCCGTATCCAGCCGGTATCCTTCCAACTAACTGTAAAGACTTCAACACACCAATTTCGACTGTGGTCTTGCTCGAACGGATAAAGTAGTCCTTCTGTCTGTTTGTTTTTGCTGAAAACAATGGAGATCGCCAACCTTCACATGGTGATATATAGGTCAGGAACGGCACCGTCACCGGAGCAATCGACGTTGAAATATTGTTCCACCCCTTCGCAGTTCGAATTGCACGAAAATATTGGTTGGACCAAGGAGCACAGGTAAGGCGGGATGTTTCCTTCCACTCCTGTAACCGGTCTGGAAGTTTTTGCGGGTTGATGCGGCTCGGAGAGCTCATTGAACGGAGACGAAAGGGTGTGAATTTGGCAATCGTGCCGGTCGGCCTTACAATCTACAGTTCAAATGGCCGCGCATTCTCATTGAGGAGCACTGTCAACAAAGAGACAACTGACGGACGACCGGTGGTGGGGATGTCATCACCACGACGACATCTGCGGGAAAACAAGCAGGAACCATATGCTGTTCATGCCACGAGCTACGGAACGTCAACTGGAAGTGTGCCCTTCCGAAGCAAGACCAACACGCCCCGGAACCGTTTCTCGCTGTAACCACAAGGGGCACGATGCACAGCAACGGCAAGAACGTTGTAGCCAAGCAAGGAGATGATGAGAACATGGAGATGGTTTCCCGTGCTGGACACTTATCATTCGACAATTGACAGGTTCGGACTCAAACTTTTTCCGAAATATGGAAACATATTTTGAGTTGAGCCGTCGTTCTGAGGATCGCTCCTGGCAGTCTCACCAGAACCTACAAACAAAAGGGAAAAAAAATACAGATTGAAGAGCCGAGAGAGGCTTGGTTCGTGGGAAATTGTTCACGATTTCTTGTATTTAGCAACTTTCTTCGAGGTAACACATCACACGCACCACCGCACGCACACACGGCAATCTGCTGAGAACATGTCAGCGCGGCCAAAGAGAAGGCCAGCGCCCAGCGAAAGGCCTTGGAGTTGGCGCGCCACCAACACAATAACAGGGAGGCTGCACGGTCAGAAAGTTGGGTTTGTTTCCGGCTGGCTTGAGGTCAGCAACACGCCCGTCAGACTGATGCAAGGGGGAAGAGCGCACGAACCTAGAGGTGGTGGCAACGCCGCCAGCAACGAAGACGAGCAGAGAGGAGGAAGAGCACGTAGTGGCCTCGTGGTGAAGGCGGGCGCGTCCTTCCACGCGCACGAGTATTTTCTCTGGTGTCTACTAGAAAGAAAAGCGTTTGACTCGGATGTGCCTCCCGGTCCCAACCCCCCCATCTCTCTCGCGAACGCTTGAAACGCGACATAGCACTTCGTGCAGAGGCTGTGGTCGGCCAGGGTAAAGCAATCACTTCCTGTCTCCGTACTGGTGTGGTGCGATCTCGTGTGCTGGGGTTGAGGGAGCGACGCAGACACGGACACGCACACGCACGCACGCACGCACGCACACTCAACAGCAGCAGCAGTGAGAGCCCCTTGTCATCAAGCAAGGTGCACACGCAGCGCACCACAAAAAACAACAGTATCTGCTGACAGGGGAAGTTCGTGGGAGAACTGTTGACCCACAGCCAATCACATGAAGCCGCTTAAATCTGAAAAATTTCACCTGCACGAAGTTTCCAGGAAACGTTCTTATCTCAAAATATGCTTCCTTAAACCGGAAAATTTGGAGCCCCAGTCCGAAACTGTGTAATATTCTTCTTTCCAGGGGCACAACTCTTCTCGCGGCCTGGCCCCCTCCTTGCCGGGGTGGGCCGAAGTCCTTAAGTGGACTTACACCTCTAAACACCACCCAACAAAGACGGATATACAGTCCCTAGCACTGATCGGAAAGGGATCCTGAGTTTGGCGAACGGAGCTACCGCTGTCGTAAGATCGGGATAGCTCGCGACCTAGCCGATTTGGGCAGCTGCAAATGAGACTGAATCCAGACGCCCCCCGCCGGCTTGGACGCCGGGGCCATGCAGCACCAGAGAACACGGTGTCCACCGTCGGGTTATGCACCAGAAAGGGTAAAGGGGAGGGTCTGGAGCTGGAGGGTCGCACTGCTCTGGGACAAGACATCTCGCTGGGACAAGAGGCAAGCACCGGGGTAAAATAACTTGTACGTTAGCCCGAGAGCCCGGAAAAAAATAAAACAACGACAACAAAGAGGGCGCGAAGGAGGAAGGAGGGGACGGGCGAATCGTAGGCAGGCTAAGAGAGCAGCACGCACCGCCCGAGAGAGACAGCAACCTGGAATGTGCGGACTCTGACTGTAAACGGGAAGAATGGCTACGGGCGAGCCTACAGCATCCTACACGAGGCACTGAAGCAAGATGCATCGGTGGTAGGGCTGCAGGAGACCAGGAGGCCAGGTCAAACGGAGTTCGCAGCAGTGGGTTTGCGAGTGTTCTGCTGTGGTACGGAGAAGCGTAATGTTCATGGTGTGGGAATAGCCGTTAAAGAGTCATTGTGCAAGACCTCCACTTTCACCACGAACTGTGTCGATGAGCGCCTCATGGCCATGAGGTTTGAGATGACGGGCCACCGCGGAGCTGTCAACTTCGTTGATGAGTTCGCCCCAACCGAGGTCGCCGCCGCTGACAGCAAGACAGAGTTCCGGGAAAAACTTGACAGTCTCGTGCGGAGGATTCCCTACAAAGAGTGCGTGTATATCTTGATGGACGCCAATGCTCGGACGGGAGCGAGGGTGGATGGGGAAGACGAGGGCGTCATGGGGATACACAGGCGTGATGAGCTAAACGAGAATGGCCGACTACTGCTGACCTTCGCAGCGGAAAACAAGCTAGCACTCGCGAACACGGTCTTCGAGACACGCAAGGGCGGACTATGGCACCTACAACGGTGCGTCAGGGACCGACCGCTGGCGCCTCGACTACATTCTAACGCGGCAGGCACACCGCAGCCGAGTGTCTAACATGGTTGTCATCCCCCAGCCGTTATACCCAGTCAAGGCAGACTCAGACCACAACATGGTGATAGCCACCTTCAACCTCGGTGGCAGGCTTGCCCACAACCGAGCAGTCCGGACCAAACCGAAACAGAGGCAGTTCGACCGACGGGAACTGCAGGTCGAAGCAACGCGATGGGAGGTGACCACGCGGTTCCTCCTCAACCTCGACCAACAGCAGGGCGAACGAGCGACCACCACCCCGGAGAAGGCGACCGAATTCACCAATGCTCTCCTCGAACCGGCGAGGGGTATACTACCAGAGGAACCGCGGACATGACCCACGCTGGAATGGTGTGAGACCCTTGAGACAAGAGCAGCATTGGAGAAGGACCTCACGGAGCGGCCGGATGCGCGCAGAGGGATAAAAGACAAGTTGAACGCAGCATCGTGGAGGGCCCTCAAAGCAGTGTAAGGGAGTGGCCGCAGCACTCGAAACGGGCATATATGCCCCCCTGGACAGATATGTGACGGAATGATGACCGCCATCGTGGAGGTGTTCGCGGAGTCCGGGCTGACGGTATCGGAGAAGAAGACGGAGACGCTCCTGATGCGCGCAAAGGAGAAGCAAACGACATCACCACCGCTTCCCCCGCCGCCACCGCTGATCATCGAGGCAGCAGGTCAGAGGTATGCCCATATGACTGAATTCCGGTACCTAGGTGGCCTCGTCAACGAACATGGCGACCCCACCAGGGAAATCAAATACCGGAGCAGAGCAGCGTGAGCATGCTTCAGGAGACATGGCCAGGAGCTCTTCGACACGCCAAAAGCACCGTTCCGACTCAAGCCTCGTCTGCTCCAGGCCGAGGCGATGGTGGCACTACCGTACGACTGCATGACATGGGCCCCGTGTCAAGACCAATACCGGCCGTTGCCGACGATACACCACCGACTGCTCCTGCGAGTTATCGGTTACCACCGCAAGAAGGGCACCTACCGGCAGCTTCCTACGCCCACACCCTGAAGACGGTAGGGTCTCAAAGCGTGGAAACCACTATCGGGCAACGGCGTCTGCTGTTCGCGGGTTCGCTGGCAAGGCAGCCAGACGGACGCCTCCCGAAACGGGTGATGCTTGGCGAACTCATGGGGGGGGAGGGCCCAGGCAGGGGGAAACCGGAGCAAAACTGACCTCAAGATGTTCGAAGCAGAGCACGGATGTACCTACGGACGCCGAGCCATGCTTCTTCGGAGTCCCGGAAACAACTTGGATGGAGTCAGCGAAGGTGGACCGGGAGGTACCGTGGCGTACAGGGGTGCTGCAGGGAGCTAAGAAATTCATGGCCTCCTGGCACGAGAAGGAAGAGGAGTCTAGAATTGCAGCCACGACGTCATGGTCTGCCCGTTCGGGTAACTACAGCCTACCTATATGCGAATCTGGGCATCTTCCGACGCTATCACTTGGTGTAAGCCTTGAAATGGGTCGGACGCGTGGCTACAACGATGGAGGCGCACATGGGGTGGCGAGCACGGCAACTCCACAGAGAGTATCTTCTGAACGCGGGATTAAATAAATCATGCGAGTAGAGTCACACATACATCTGGACAGAAAACCGATCAAGACTTGTCGCGGTGCGAAGCTGATATTTGCAATTGAGGAATTTGATTCTTCTAGGCTGCTTTTATCAAACCGCCGTGGTGCCCGTCCACAAAAATACGTACAGCATTCCCGATGTATAGATATGCTCGTACCCGACCCCGAAAGCCGATGACAATTAAGCACGTCTATTACTACGTACCGAGGCCAACTTGTCGACGCTGCCATCTGCGCTCATTGTTCGTCGGGTGCAGATGGACTGGGTGTGGCTACGGGGTAATTCAATCGAGAGATAGGACGGATGGTGTTACGGGATTTGAATGTGTAGGAAAGTACAAACGTTAGTGCGGGCTAATGCCCAGAGAAAAGTGCGGGAGATGCAACTCCCCACGGAAGGACAAAACAGGGGACAGGATCTAGTAGCCCCTGCTTTAGCAGCTGATCCTGGCCCCATCCTAGTCAGCCCTCTACCTTCCCTTGGCAACAGCTACTGCTGTTCCACACGGGTTAATAACAAGTGAGTTCGCCTTCACGGGTCTCCCAGATTCCACCGCGCGTGCATATCCCTTACAATGGGGCATGTACATTTTCGCACTTTTCCATGGAAGTCATGGATTTCCGTGGAAATCTATGGACTTCCATGGACTGGACCTCCATGAACTAAAATTCCATGGACCTTCATGGACTCCCATGGCCTTCCACGGAACTAAGTGGAATTCATGAACGTCCATGGACTTGCATGAAACATTCCATGAAATGTTCATGAGATTAACGTCATGAAACATTTCATGAAACATTTCATGAAAGTATTCCATTTTTGGGTGTGATGGAACGTTTCATGAAACCATTTCATGGAAGTTCATGCCAGGAGTTCATGACCGCCCATGAACGTTCAGTTCATGGAATGTATCATGGATCTCCGCGGTGTTATAAGGTCCAATCTCAATCAAGTAGACAATAAACCTTTTACCGGGTGGCTGATGAGTGGTCTGCCTCCTTAACGAATGGCGTCGTGCAGGACATGTTGGGAGTTTCGAATCCCGACTTGTCTGTGCACTTTCTTTATTTTCTGATTCGAAAAGAAAAGAAGAGAAAAGAACTTGTGCGTGAAAGGAGAAACACACTCGCATGTAAAAATCCTAGCGGAAAAAGCATCCTCCCTACCGTCTGAAGAAAGTCGGCGACCCTACGTTGGTGGTCCTGGGGATTACTTCCCGCTAGGTTTCAGTGCCAGAGAGTGTTTTGAGGTCCTGTCTCAGCCAGGTAAACGGTTAACCTTTTACCGGGTGGCTGAGTGGTCTACCTCCTTAACAGCGGTGGACATCCATGGAATGTTTCACGGACTTCCATGAGCGCCCATGAAATATTTTGTGGATGTCCACTGAACGTTTCATGGAAGTCCATGCCATATTTCATGAATGTTCATGGATTTTCATGGACGTTCATGGAACATGTCACGGACTTTCGTGAAATGCTTCTTGAAATTTCATGGACGTTCATAGCCTTCCATGAAACACTTCATAGAAGTCCATGAACGATCCACCGCTCACTGTCATCCTGATTGTTTGTGGCAATTTTCCCCAGGAGGGAAAACGGCATCATAGCTCGCAGGTAGCCACTTCATGGTTACTTCTCGCTTTTTGTTTTTTTTATTCGCGCTGACCTGAACCCGCGCTCAACCCCAATGGTTTTATTGCCCTACTCTAATATCATTTCGACGTAGACCCCCGTTAATCACAGGGTCTTCGAAGAGAGACAGACACGGAAGCATTTTTTTCGGTTGGACACGTTCGTTCCACCCAACCAACCAAATGGTTTTGTGACCGAAGAGTTTCCCAAGGATCGTCCATGAGGGAGTGAGTACCCTTCAACCGGAACCAATGTATACTCCTGAACAGCAGCAGATAATCTGCTGTGGGACGGGCTTTGCAACAACGGCTACACACCCCAACGCTAACAACCCTAACCCTAAGCCCAAGCCCACACGATGCGTGCTAGGTTCGCGCTGGGTGGCTATGAGTTCTAGGTTGATGTACCGGTGACTACGTTCTAGGTTGAAGTGCTCACGGTGGGCACTTCGTGGGCGTTTCATGGGCAGAGTTTGAATATTGTATGGCACTATTATTATTGCGGTTTTGAGTTTGATAAAAAACATGCCAGGAATTCCATGGACTTCCATGAAACGTTTCATGAGCTGCCATGACCGCCCATGAAACAGTTCACGAACGCCTATGAAGCGTTTCATGGAAGTCCACGAAATTACATGGACTGAAACATTCCGTGAACTTCCATGGTACCATGGTATTCCATGGAATTCCATGGCCTGCACATAGAAGTGTATCGAGCTCCACTGAACTCCATGGAAGTCCATGGTTTAACATGAAGGTGTTTCGTGAACATTCACGAACATTCATGACTGTTCAAGGATGCCCACGGGTTTCGTTGGTCGAAAACCATTTCGACTTCATCGGAAAATGACGTAGACGTCCGTCCGTGGAATGATTCGTGGACTGCCGCCGTAAAGTTTCATGGAATTCCATGGACGGCTTCCATTGACTTTCATGACACTTTCCGCCGCCTCCATGGCATTCCATGAAAATGCCTCGTGGAAGCCCATGGAAGCCCATGTAAGCCCATGCGCCGACTTAGTCGGACTGGTTCAGGCGAAAAAATTTTGGTTCGTGTTAATGCATCTTACAGGTACGTCTAAACGCGTCTGTCTCTGGTTCGTCCAAGCACGTCTTGTATGCGTCCTGGCACGTCTTGTGTATGTCTAGTCTAAGCGCGTCCAAATTGCGTCTTAGCGCTTCTAAAGTATGTTTTGTGCGTCTAAAATGCATCTTAGCCCGTCTAAGATACGTCTTGACGCGTCTAACATTAATAATGTGCCTTGTCACGTCTAAAATGTGCCATAGGGTGTTTGTTTCGTCTGTCTACATACAACAACATATTCGCCTGATTGAGAGCGAAGTATCTGATTGAGAGCGAGAGCCAAAAAAATTGAAATTTCGGGTCCAGACGCCTCTTGCCATTTCTTGGCAAGTAGGGGACGGGCTATTCCAAGAAGCGGTGCAAATTGAAGGTCTCATCAGCAGCTTCGCGAGCATATGCGTGTCATCGTCATCGGATGCTGCAGCGAGGAGCTAGACAAGTTGCTAGATTTGCCCAGATTGGCTATTTCTGCTCAAACTGTTTCAGGGCGGTATCGCGTCGGGCGGTGGGCTCTGCTGTAGCTTCTGCTCCCCGCTGTAGCTCCACAACGAGAGACTCCCACAGGATGACCAGGGTAGCGGCTTGAAGCTACGGGCTAGCCCTTCAATTCAAGCTACACAGCAAGCTCCACCTCTCAGTGGTAGTCCGGCTACAGCGTATCGCGCAATCTCGCTCTCAATCAGATGCTACGCTCTCAATCAGGCGAATATGTTGTTATACATACATACATACATACATATCTCAGTTCGACAGAACATCGTCTGACAGCAGTGGTATTATTGTGCTTGATTCTTGATGCCGACCAAAATGCATTTGCGCGCCCCCCATTATGCGCGTTGAGCGCTACGCACACACACAATAAAACACATTCCTCCAAAGTTTTTCATTTTTATTGTTTGAGAGGACAATCGAAGTAGCAAATTGAATCGAAGAATAACGCTGTTGTTGGTAGTTATTGCGTAGTGCGCTATCTTGCCAGTTAACGGTCAAAACAGAACATTCGACAAACATACTGACTGACAGCAGGAAGACTATCTAACTCTCTATATGAACAGCAATACTCCGTTGTTGATGGTTCACACAGAAGAACCGGCGTCAACAACAGCAAATAAATTCATAAATCAGCACGCTGATGTTAAAAGAAAGACAGCGCCGCGTTCCCTGTGAAGGCTACATACGCCTAGCTAGTTATTGTATGGAATGAATGTTTTGACACGCGACGTAATGTAGTCTAACGGAGCGCTAAATAAACTAGAGATAGACTTCTCCCCAACATTTTCGTTGTTGACCTAGTAAAGCAACATGGAATGAACGTAGATTGGTTTTTCAAAGAACCATTGCAAGATACGCGGTAATCAGAGAGTAGTACGTACCCGCGGGAGTGCCAGCAATCTAAGGCGCACGCACGCCAGTTGCAACGTAGCAAGCAGACAAACACACAAACACCAATCTTCGTGGTTTAGTCAGACTTTTAACGAGCCACGAGATAACACCACACCCATACGTAGTGTGGTCCCGATCAACGACACAACAAGGAGGGGTGGAGGGCGTTCCTCCTGCGGATACATCATCATCATGCATGCATGTGTCGTTGTATTTGTAGGCGTTGCCGCCAGGCAGGGCTGGTCTGGTGCGGTCGAAATGCATAGATGTGGCGTGTGGCGTGTGGCGTGTGTTCGAGGTAGCGGCATGTATGTATGTGTTGTGTGTTTGTGTGTTTTCGTCCTATTTATTATGGCGACAGTCCCCCCATTTTTGGTGGTGAGACGTGTACTACATACATATACCCTTTCAGCGTATGTATGTAGAGTACTACACTTTTCAGTGTATTTTTTCGTACAAGTACAACCATCCAGGGTCACACAGGAGGGAGTAAACACCAGGGCTTTTTTTCTTCTTTTTTTTTCCTTTTCATGCCCCACGTTCCTCCTGCTGCGGTGCGTGCCGAACTTTATTTTTTTCGCGAGAAAGATCCATCCAGCCGTCCCTTTCCCTAGTCAACGGTGACAATGTCGAAGTGTGATACTCACGAGAGCTTTCTTTTTAGCTATATTTCGCTTTCACCCGCATTTTTCGTAAATTTTTCACCCCATGGGGATTCGAACTCACGACCTCTGCGACTAGCGGACTATGAGGATACCTAATAGATAGACCACCGGGGCGACCGGGGTACGTACGTGTATCGACAGAAGAAGCGTAGACAGTCGGATTGGATAGTTTGAATGTCGGGACTGTCAAGATGAGGGTCGCTGTGTAGCCACACATTATGAGAATATAGTATTATAGTGGAATATTCTTGGTCCTTTCTCTCTGGCTGTAGGAATGTTCTTCGTGGATAGTGCATAATAAGCCCGAGGATGTATGTGTGATACGTAGGAAAGTGCATTGGTCCGTAGGAAAATGCATTGGTCCGTTCCATGCATCGGTCCGTGTTCGGTGTATATGCGTGATCGGGTGGATGCCCAAGCGTGATGCTGCTGGGATGCTGTGCACCCACCCAGCTCACTCCACCTTTTGAACTGTTCTCCTGGTCCAAGGTCTCATCAATACAACATCTTTTCCCCAGAAGCCACGAGTTTACCAGCAGCGTGTATGAGGGTGTTAGGCTATGCATCGTACATAGATGACAGTAGAATGTTTACACCTTTTATTGAAGGCCATGGCCCATGGGCCATAGGTGGATAATAGGTGTGAGGCGTGAGACCCCCGGAGCGCGGGACAATATCCTCCATTCCATTTTTGTCGGAGATACCTTCACTGGTCGCCCCGGTGGTCTAGTGGTGGTATCCTTGTAATCCGCTAGTCGCAGAGGTCGTGAGTTCGAATCCCCGTGGGGTGAAAATTTCATGAAATTTGCGGGTGAAAGCGAAATATAGCTAAAATACGCTCTCGTGAGTACCAAACTTCGACATTAGCACCGTTGACGAGGGAAAGGGACGGCTGGACCCTTCTCGCCATAAAAAGAAAATTCAGCACGCACCGCAGGAGGAAGGTGGGGCATGAAAAGAAATAAAAAGAAGAAAAAAGACCTGGTGTTTACCCCCTCCCGTGTGACCCTGGATGGTTGTATTTGTACGAAAAAATAAAAAATACATACTACACTGAAAAGTAAGTGTAGTACTCTACATACTACATACGCTGAAAAGTGTAGCACACGTCTCACCACGACAAATGGGGAGATTGCTGTCGCCATAATAAATAGGACGAAAACACACACACACACACACCCGCACATGGTCCTTCATTGATCAGCAACATTTTTCCACCAGTGAAGGCTTGAAACCCAGTCTTGACAAGCGGNGTATAAAAACGCACAAGATCGACTCCGTCGCCGAAGCTGATGAACCATTCGAAACGCGGTCGATGCTAATAATAAAAGCACACACACACACACACACACACACTGGGCCTGATGGTCTTCGTTTTTCGTATCTCCAAGCTGGTGGGATGATGAGTGATTTTTTTACTGAAACCTTAGCGGACTTCAGCTTCAAAGTCTTCTACTACGGAGACGAGCTTCCGGATTTCTTTTGGAACCTCCACACCAGTGCCAACCTTTCAGCGCTGGGAGAGAAAAAACGGCCGATTGCAGTTGG
>CACKRE030001927.1:1143-11714 GCA_902602495.3 Ectocarpus sp. CCAP 1310/34 | reverse complement strand
CGTGCCGTTGCGAGGTATTCGCACGCGCCGAAGCGACTGCACTGGGAGGCGGCTTTGCATGTTTTGATGTATGTTAGATTCACGAGCGGGTACGGGATTACTTTTCAGAGGGGCACGGTGGGAGGAGACCACATGGAACTTTTTGTCGATTCGGACTTCGCCAACAAGGCAACCGACCGGCGGTCTGTTTCTGGGGCACTATGTAATAGTGATGTTCGCTGGTGCGTGTGTGATGTATCTGTGTAGGACGCAGAAGAGCGTCACCCTGTCTTCGACGGAAGCGGAGTACGTGGCGATGTCTGATGGGATGAAGGACGCTATTTTTCTGCGGTATCTGTGGAAGTTTATCTTTCCGGGCCGTGATGTGGGGTGCACGCCGGTGTGGGAGGACCACGTAGGCGCTATTCACTTGGCAAGTAACCCGGCTACTACTCCTAACTCGAAGCACATCGACATCCGCCACCATTTCATCCGTGAGCGTGTAGCACGGGGGGAGTTCAAGGTAGTCCACGTACGGTCTGACCTGCAACGCGCGGATTTCTTGACCAAACCGCTCCCCAAGGAGACTTTTTGCGCGCATCGTGACTTCGTGATGAATATTCGTTGATTTTGTTCTTTGTGTTACCCTGTTTCAGCGATGGGGCCTTTCTTGCATCATGTGTTTTATTTGTGACCTGGTACTGGCCTTTGATCTGCTGCTCGATGTTAATTTTGCTTTCGCGATGGATGAAATAGTTCTGCGTGAGAATCATGGGGGGGGAAGTATTGTTCCATGATCCTNCGTTGTGTTGCATTATTTCAGCGACGGGGTCTTTCTTGCATCATGTGTTTTATTTGTGACCTGGTACTGGCCTTTGATCTGCTGCTCGATGTTAATTTTGCTTTCGCGATGGATGAAATAGTTCTGCGTGAGAATCATGGGGGGGGAAGTATTGTTCCATGATCCTAGTCGCAGGTGGTTTGTTTTGGTTTTGATTTTTCGGGATGAATGATGCAGCAGGGGGGCTGTTGGATTGATTGATTGATATGATTTTGACTTCATGTTCAGGATGGAATGGATGTTATAGCAGGGGGGCTGGTGGAGTGGTTTTTTTGTCAAGGTGTTGGATGTCGGAGAGAGGGTTTGGCATGTTCTTGTAATTTGAACTGGCCATTGAGTTGAAAC
Organism: Ectocarpus sp. CCAP 1310/34; assembly: GCA_902602495.3. Classification (NCBI taxonomy): domain Eukaryota; class Phaeophyceae; order Ectocarpales; family Ectocarpaceae; genus Ectocarpus; species Ectocarpus sp. CCAP 1310/34. The sequence goes on along the minus strand of CACKRE030001927.1, from coordinate 10,549 downwards.
ATGAATACTTATCTGAGGAATAAATTTGTTCTGAGTAGTCAGGACGTAAGACACGTTTTCCCGGAGTTACTCGTCCTCCCCGTTCTGACGTGATTCTGATATAATGTTGATCTTTTTGCTGGGTATTTTTCCAAGGGTGATTGTTCGTGTTTTGACTGCTTTTCTCGAGAGGGTGATTTGTTTCCGGGGTACAAATTTGACATCAAAAAGGTTTGAAAGCTTTGCAGGACGTGTCCTGTTGGAAGATCCGGCCATTTCGTGGGACATGTTCTATTGGCAGAGTCGTTTGTATTGGAATGGTGGATGGTTTATTGCTAGCATAGGGGTTTTGGTTTTTCTGTCTGCCGTTTTGTCTGGCAATCATAGTCGTGTCAGGGATTTCGTATATAGTATCTCGTACCGAGCAGGGGGGCTGTTTGGGGTGCTCGGCAGAGTATACTGTCTACGGGGCCTCCGGGGGGTACGCGGATGGAATTCATTGACGGATATGCTGCATGGCGATGGTGTGGCCTACCGCATGTCTCTCACTCTCTAAGCAACAAGGTCTTGAGTCAATCTTCTTTCTCTTTCGGCCTCTGACGAGCTACCGCACCCAAACACCTACCACCACAAAAACCGTCGCTATCACAGCGGACCTCAACGGCCGCACTCATCAGAAAAGCCAAGGCGAGGAAAACAACGCGAGGAACTACGTTCCTCCGGACGATGGTCTCCCAACGCCCCCTACTCGTGCCATAGGTACACAGACCGCAACAGTTATGCGCCTTTCCCCGCATGGAAACATGACCTCTCCCAGGTACTAGAAACTGCTACAGCTACTCTGGCAAATTCATCAACTTGCGCCGGTGGTACTGCGGACTAGCCCTGCTAAGGGCCTTGGTTAGGCGGTCCGCGTGTTGCTCCGTTGTCGGAAAGAACTTGACCGAAATATCCCNCAAATTCATCAACTTGCGCCGGTGGTACTGCAGACTAGCCCTGCTAAGGGCCTTGGTTAGGAGGTCCGCGTGTTGCTCCGTTGTCGGAACGACCTTGACCGAAAATCCCCCGACCTAAACAATCCGCGGATGAAATGAAATCTCACGTCGATGTGTTTCGTGCGACCTGGGCTGAGGGGGTTCTGCACCAACGCTATGGCCCCCTGTGTTAAGGAGTGTGGCGGCTAGCTTTGTTGGTAAAGTCGTGGCTTCTGGGGAAAAGATGTTTTATTGTTGAGATCTTGGACCAGGAGAACAGGTCAAAAGGTGAAGTGAGCAAGGGTGGGGAGCACCACAGCACCGCAGCACCGCAGCCACCACCCGTGTCGCTCGACCAACGCACAAAAAAAGCAGAACACAATAATATCGGAACACAAAGACTCAACAGACAGTTGCTAACGTACTTCACAGCGTACCATAAATCCTCTGACTGATGCACTATCCATAAGAAACACACTCGGGGTAATGCATCATCCACGAAGAACATTCCCACAGAACGTTCCTTGCTGTTCTGATAATATGTGGCTGCTCAACGATCTTCAACGCAGACAGTCCCGTAATGCAACCTGTCCGATCAAGTTGTTCTACGTCACTCTGTCGACACACACAGCAGCAACTATCACGAACAAGCTTGAATAGGGTCATCTTATTGTTGATAGGATGCGGGTCGGTCAGGAGGTATACCTTTATGACCCTACCCCCTTAGAGTTGTCTACTCTGTGTACCCCCTGAGATGAAGTTTGCATCCTATCAACAATAAGATGTACCCTATTCATGCTAGCAGCCACACTTCATAACACGAGCCCACCCTGAACATCATTTATGCCGATTCTATACTCAAATCAACGCTCAAATCCTAAAGCTACAGTAAGATTTAGCTGATGATTTATGATCATGAATCGAAGATATGACTCTTCACAAAACATCCAAAAGGAGGGTGAGTTGTAGAAATATCCCGAATCAACCCCCCACACCATCATTGAGACGAAGAATGCGAACGGTCACGAGACGGAACATCGACATCTCAATGACAACGCTTGAATGGATAAAGCTACGAAGAATATATATTGCTGCAGAGCACGTTATCATCCCGAACAGACGACCACAGAGGAAACAAAATCAATGCCCAAATGCCACACACCACTCTTTTATGCGCACCCGCGCGTATCACCACTGGAGGAATGAGGGTGACTACCCGAGAGAGTCCAAAATACGGTGACGAAACTCAAAACCCAAACAAACTTCCGAACGAATACGGCCTTTGATACTGAACGCGACGCAAAGGGAAAACTCAACGCAATCTAGGACAACGTCAACGAAGGGCAGGAGAAAAGAACGGTAGGCAAAAGGCACGGAGAACGATTGCCAGTGTGCCAGGGTACCCAACTCGTATAAGGAGACGGCAAGGGCAAAGCCCAAATGAGGACCAAGGATGCAAAGCGCAAACGACTAATGCAACAGAGGCGATCGACGAACTGCGCCATGGCTCGCTGGCGATACGCATCATAGTCTACAAGGACATAAGACACAGAAAAGTCGTAGAGATTCACACAACAAGACGACGACTCAGGGGCAGTACTGTGATGAAGGCGTCGCCCGAAGGTGGCGATGATGGAGACGAAGCAGAACGAAGTATGGGTGACGACGAAAATCCACGAGAGAAGGCGACGCCACGGGATGGAATCCCGAAGCACCAAGCGTATACAACACTTCTGCGGCACGATGGAAGTAAAACAAAAAAATTAAGACATTACTTGGCAAACAGGCGAACCAGGAAAACGCGGGGAACTCGGTGTCCAAGTGCTCAGAGGCAAACAACACCGACGAAACTTGGGGAACTATTTTTCCAAGTTTTCAGAGGCAAGGAACACCGACAAAACTTCGGGGGGAGGCTGTCGAGAGAACCAAAGACTAACAACAAAAAGGAAAAAGCGAGAGCGGACGGACATCCAGGTCGCGGCAGTTCACTGGTTCAGACGAATGTAGGCAACAAGGAAGAAGGATCACTCGACACTGCGTGCCTTGAGACGGCGTTGCCCCAGCGTCCAAAACAAAAAATAAGCCGACGAGAGAAAAGAGACAGGACACAAGACAAAACAAAACAAAACAAAACGGAAGGTGACAGAAAAAAAAAATCAGAACGTCGGCGAGAAGGATGGCACAAAAAACCAAAATAGGCCGACTGGTATATGAAAACGACGACGCTAAGAAGAAATGGTGGGAACAGCCGACGGTAAGGAGTCAGGAAGGAGCGGAGTTCGACCACGGTTGTCGCCCAGAGGGCGCGAACGATGTTTCCCTAAACACCATGATCCACAGACGGCGTCCAAGGCGGTGGAGTAGAGGTGCGCAGGCAGCGGGAGAACGCTTGGGCCCGGGTCATCCAAGAATCGAACGATGTACGAGCCGCCCTGATGAGCACCAACACGTCCGGTCCACCACAATCCATCACGGGTCTTGTACCACAGCCGCGTGGCGATAGGGAGGGGCGAAGCGCTGAAAAGACGAAGCCAAGTCGCGTGAAGCACAAGATCAGCCCCAGGAGGCAAATAGCGTTCTCCACGATTCCGGGCTAGCCCCCGCTGTGCCGCGCGAGTCCGAGCCACTCGATATGTACGGTTCCCCTGCTTGCTTTGGCAGAACTCCTGGGACCAGTACAAGAGGATGTGTCGCGGAATCGATCAAGGTCGGATTCCCGTTCCCGTGAAGGAGTAGTCGGGCCTAACCAATGCGTCTGGTACAGGACAGCGAGAACGCCGCTACGGCCCCGCACCAGTTGATGTCCTGAGATGTAGTCGGCCTCGAGGCGCCCGACAGGCACTGACACATCATCCGCGGTGACGTGGAACGGTGGACATTATCTCCGAAAGAGTGCAGAACATACCGCGAAAGCTCGGCGGGTAGAGATTGCGGCAAGTCGTCCGTCTCGTACGGATTGCGACAGGGCTTGCAACGAAGGACAGAAAGGCGACAACGAGCTGCGGGGCCGGAAAGATCGGAAGGCAGGTCCAGGTAGAGGAGTTTACGCGCCAACGGGCGGCCGTCCGGAGTGGCGTCGGCAGAGGCGGGACCCACCGCAAGAACTTTGTAGGGCTCCGCCCAGGAAAGTGCGAACTTGGCCTTGAGCACCTGTTGGTCTGTGTCCTTCTGCACACTCTGTCGAATTGTAGCAGCCGTGTTGTACACCCAAGCCCACCCGCCAACGGTAACCTGAGGGAGCTTGTGAATAGCGTCCAGCAGGGATGAATTGCGGCGCTCGACTCGCGAAATCTTCAGGGCGTTGTACTCACGGACAAGTTCGTAGGCCCGGCGCTAGCGATCGACAGCCAGGTTGCAATACTCGAGGTGATCGCGGGGCAAGCTTTGATGACCACCTACCGTGGGATGATCGAAGACCGAAAGCGGGAGTCGCGGGATGCGTCCGACATGGATCTCGTTTGGCGCTAATCCAGTAGACTGATTCACGGAATTGTTGTAGGCAAACTCAACGTGCGGGAGATGTACGTCCCAATCGTTTTGCTGTTCGTTGACGACCACCGTGAGCATCTGGGCCATCGTGTGGTTGACGCGTTCCGTGCCGCCGTTGGTCTGTGGGTGGTAGGAGCTNGTCGAATTGTAGCAGCCGTGTTGTACACCCAAGCCCACCCGCCAACGGTAACCTGAGGGAGCTTGTGAATAGCGTCCAGCAGGGATGAATTGCGGCGCNCCGGAGTGGCGTCGGCAGAGGCGGGACCCACCGCAAGAACTTTGTAGGGCTCCGCCCAGGAAAGTGCGAACTTGGCCTTGAGCACCTGTTGGTCTGTGTCCTTCTGCACACTCTGTCGAATTGTAGCAGCCGTGTTGTACACCCAAGCCCACCCGCCAACGGTAACCTGAGGGAGCTTGTGAATAGCGTCCAGCAGGGATGAATTGCGGCGTTCGACTCGCGAAATCTTCAGGGCGTTGTACTCACGGACAAGTTCGTAGGCCCGGCGCTAGCGATCGACAGCCAGGTTGCAATACTCGAGGTGATCGCGGGGCAAGCTTTGATGACCACCTACCGTGGGATGATCGAAGACCGAAAGCGGGAGTCGCGGGATGCGTCCGACATGGATCTCGTTTGGCGCTAATCCAGTAGACTGATTCACGGAATTGTTGTAGGCAAACTCAACGTGCGGGAGATGTACGTCCCAATCGTTTTGCTGTTCGTTGACGACCACCGTGAGCATCTGGGCCATCGTGTGGTTGACGCGTTCCGTGCCGCCGTTGGTCTGTGGGTGGTAGGAGCTGGGGGTGACCTTCTTGATCTTCATCACCTCGTAGATCGCCATGGAGAGCTTCGAGCAGAAATGCAGTCCTTTGTCCGACAATAACGTAGTCGGACATCCCCACTTGGTCATGTACTGGTTGACGAAGAAATGATCCGTCCCTTTCGCCGTAAATTCCGCCGCTGTAACTGCGAACATGTCGGCTCTCCGACTGAAACGGTCTGTGAACAACAAAATGTAGGAGTTGCCCTTGGCAGTCACTGGCAGAGGTCCGAAGAAGTCGACGCCGGCGACCGTACCAGGCCCNACATCCCCACTTGGTCATGTATTGGTTGACGAAGATGTGAGCCGTCCCTCTCGCCGTAAATTCCGCCGCTGTAACTGCGAACATGTCGGCTCTCCGACTGAAACGGTCTGTGAACAACAAAATGTAGGAGTTGCCCTTGGCAGTCACTGGCAGAGGTCCGAAGAAGTCGACGCCGACGACCGTACCAGGCCCCTGCGGCAATGGCATAGCGATGACGGGCCATCGAGTCGTCTGACGTGAAGTCTTGTGAGCTTGACACACCAAACACGCCCGAAGCCACCAGCGCACGAAACGATCCGAACCAATCTACCAGCAGAAGCGCTTGAGCAGACGCTGTGTACGATGGACGCCGAGATGGAAGGACCCGGCGGTATGGCATGCGTGAAGGGTCCATGGGCGCATCAGCATTGGCACGTAGACACGGGGCACGCCAGTATCCGGCAGACGAGTGGTCCTGCCGCCAGAGCGCCCAACCGGCGACGGCGGCGATTTCTATACGAGGAGGGTGACGTCGTCGTCGGTCGTGTGCAGTCTGGCTTACACCGCCAACACAAGCTCATCATGTAACCAAGGGGAGCGAAGAGGAGCACGAAGAGTGAGCAAGTCCGGAGGGGGTGGGTAGGGAGAACCGCGAGACAAAAAACGCATAGCCACCACACACTCGCTCTCCCGCTGTTGTTCCCTAGCCCAGTCCACAGTGCTGAAACTCTGAACACAAGCCCGCAAGTGGGAGGTGTCCAAATCAGAAGATTCCGAAAGAAAGTCAGGCGATCCAATAGAAGAGGCTGAAGAAGGCGAAGCCTGAGCGACTGGGGCAGCCGCAGTCCGTGGTGATGTCCGCGAAGGGGAAATCGTGAGGGGCGAAGTCCCGGGCGAAACTTGTAGAGAAGGCGAAACTGGGGATGCAGGGCGCGCCGCAGACGGCGAAGACACGGGTGGCGCAAGAGCAGTCGACGAAAACGTCGATGCCCGCGTCGCAGATGGCTGCAGCAGACGCGCGGCGGTCCGGGTGGTCTTGTTTGTAGGGCGGAACCTGCTAGAGTGACGGGCAGGCGACGATATCCGAGGGGCGATGGTAGCCCGCGGCTGGCGTCCGAAATAAGCGGGACCGGTGACGGTGCCTCCGGAAGCGGCGGTAGTTTTGACCCGAGTCCGTGAAGAAATGAGCGGTCCCCGCTCCGGAAGCGAAGACAAAACGTGCACATATCTAGTCGCCAAAGACGCGGCAGGTGACATCACGCGGGACGCACCAGAAGTCAATGTGGAAGCAGGCCCTGAAGATGCGGGAACAGGCGAGACGATGAAGACCCCCGGGGACCGCCGAGAATCTTCGCAGGCAATCGTTGAGTCTGTCAGAGCATCCAACCGACGCGGGTAATGTCAGCGAAAATCCCCAAAGTCGGAGGGCTGCTACGCTGGGGGCGAAAAGACTCCCGCCGGGTAAGGAAGGCGGAGCCCACCCAAACCGACCTCCGGCGTAGACGACGAGTGATTGTTGCGCCCGCAAGCCCGAATGAGGAAAACACCCGCTTGATCGACACCATCAATGCAGTCGGGGCCGGTTTTGTCAGTGTCTTGTGCTGGTAAAGGAAGCCGCGAAAGGAAATCCGCGTTGTCGTTTGCCGAACCTTTCCGATATTTCAGGGTGTAGCGAAGGTGGACAGGAATTTGAGCCATCGTTGCACCCTAGCGTTGTGTTCCCCAACCTTGCCAATGCTCTCCAAGGCTTTGTGGTCCGAATAGATGATGAACTTGGTCGACCACAGATAACCGCGAAGGCGTTTGATGGCCCAAACAATACCACCAGCCTCAAGATCCAAAACGGTCCAGTTACGCTTCGCAGGAAGAGTAGCGCGGCTCACGTACACGATGGGTCTCACCGAGCCTTTATGCCAAGGTGTACCGATTCAGGTAAAAGTCAATCGACGGATATTCTGCGAATCGTGTCCTTCCTCAACACTCTCCACCCACAGAATTTACACTCAACTGGGAATCTCTTGTGGCCAGGATGGGTGATTCGATGGAAGTGTCACAAGGTTCTTTGTAGGATCGACTCCAAGAGGTGTTCTCAGGACTGACACACATTGTGTCCATGGGAAAATGTCCAAGTCAGGAGAAAAAGTGTGCAACCAAGGAGATTCGAACCAGTATCCTGCCGCTGACGCCATATGCGAGGGTGTACCGATTCAGGTAAAAGTCAATTGACGGACACCCTGCGAATCGGTTCCTCTTCAACATTCTTCACCTCCTTTAAACCCGATTTTCTTCAAGGACCTGGATGCTGCTACCACTGGCCTCTGGGATAACAAACGAAAGCAAAGCACGCAAAAACAACGCCTCCTTGACGCGCAGCTTGGGCCTCCTCCGCGCGCTCGAACAGCAACTCTCGCACCGCCCTCGCCTCTACCCCTTCCGCCACGTGAAGTACCGCCGAGAGCATCCAGCCGGTGAACTCCTCCGTGCTGCTGACGGGCAGGCTCGCCACCGAGGCATGCAGGGCTTCGGCACTCGTCGGCGACGGGGGCGACTCGTACCTCGGGTTTCGGCGAGGGTTCTCCCTGGTGCGGCGGCTGGTTAGTTCCGCCGGCTGGTTAGTTCCGCCGGCTCGTCGAAGCGGGCGAGCCGCCGGGCCTCTGGCCCACAGAGCGCCGGGAGATCCGTCTCGCTGTCGCTGCCGCTGCTGCTGTCGCTGCCGCTGTCATTGCCGCTGCTGCCGCCGCTGCTATTGTCGCTGCCGCTGCCGCCTCTACCGCGGCTGCTGCTGCTGCGGCGGTCGTCCTCGCCGCCGCCCACATCGGCCGTCCTGGTCGATGTGGTAGGTGGGGCGACGCTTGCGCCCTCCCTGCTCGAGGGGGCGCCGCCGGCGCTACGCGCGCGGGCGGCCCGGCGGACCCCGGGGCTGCCGTAGTGCCAAGGTTGAAACCTGGTCCTCCATCCATAGGTTATCCCTTTGTCCTCCCTCCACCTTGGCTCGACGCGCCCTCCCCAACCTCGTCCTCCTCAGTCGCGATGGGAGGCAGCGATGCTCGGGTTGACGTCTTGTTGGGAATGAGCTTGGAAAGCCCCTTCGCCGTCGAGCACCCCAGGCACCCCCGGAGCTCGTCCACCAGCGTCGTCCCCTGCTGCTTCGTCGTGGCCCTCAGCAGCACCTTGTGTGAGTGGCCGTGCGCGCAGTGGAAATCGGTCATGTCAACGGGGGTGCTGGACGCTTTCGCGTTGCCAGGAGCGATTGCGGGATAGGCATGTTCAGTGTGTGTGCGGAAACCGCTTTGGACGTATAGGCTACCGCATCGGGGGAAGTACACCAACTCCCCTCCCCCCTCTCTCCAATTCCAACTCGTGTTTATTGAAGGTTTTTGTTTCGAACCCATCGTCGAAGAGGTAAGTGAGAGATACTAGGTTGTAATATAGTCGGGGAACGTGTGCAACCCGTTTCAACAACAGGTCGGTTGCGCCGTCGCGCGAGCTCAGGGTTACCGTCACGTCGCCGTACCCCACGATGGGGAAAAGGGTTTCTCCGGCGGCGACGCGCACACGTCGATCACACTCTTTGTAACGAACGACCCCATCTGAGTTCGCGAACATGTGGGTGGTAGCGCCGGTATCGGCGACATACCTACCCCGCCTAGCCTTCTCTACACCCCCTCGACCAACGACTTTGTGACACTCGCCTGAGATGCCACCGACCACCAGCGCCTCTTCTGCCACGTCCAGTGCTGTGGCGTTCGCAGTCGCCCCCCCCCCGCCGGCACTTCCACCACGAGCACCGCCTCCTCGCTGGGGCTTTTTCTTTTGTCGTGCCCGTAGCCCTTGCATGTCTCACATCGCACGGGCTTGCTCTCGGGGCAGTTGGCCACCTGGTGGCCCTTCTTACCGCA